>KK114678.1:0-103888 GCA_000611955.2 Stegodyphus mimosarum
TGGAGATTTCGAAAAATTATATAGGGGGCGATGATCAAAAAAGTTTGGCGACCCCTGCGTTAAGGCATCCGCCAATGAGCCGTCAGCATATGCGCCTCCCTTTGCAATGGTGTCGGGTATAATGGTGTGTTTTTCAACAAGTCAAAATTTTCTTTAAGCAATGATAGTCTCCGTGTATGGGTCTGGCGGAATTGTGACAAGTCGTCCAAACCGACCGCAAATGTGGAATGCCACATTGCGTGACAATGCGCCGCCGTTGTCTGATTCGCCATTGCGTACAGTAGCAGAACAGCGGTAGTCTAAATTGTTGGCAGTATGACAGCTCAACGATATGTGGTTGAATGCTCAATCCAGTAATACTACCTTCCGTTCACGGAGTGCTGATTGCAATTTACTAGCAATATAACACCAGACCACACCAAGCTCATCAGCTAACAAGTCCTGCAACATACCCAGGTGCCTCCCTGGCCACCTCTTTCGCCGAATCCTTCATCCATCGAACATGTCTGGAATGTGACTGGACATTGCTTGCGTGAGTTCCCACCGCCTCGTTCAGCTTAGGACCTGTGGCAAAGTGTTAGCAAAGAATGGGCGTCTATCCCTTCGAGGGCAATCCACCTTTTCTTTGCGTCTTTACACAGACGTGTTGCTGCCTGTATAGCCGCCAACTATGGTCCTAGAACTTACTCAGCATGCTATATAGTCGCTGGTCAATAACTTCAATGTCAAATATCTCAACAAAATTTCCACATAAAAGTACGGACTACTTTTAATTAACTAAAGCATAACCAGCATTTTAGTAACTGAACTATTTAATCTATGGGGATCATTTAAAAAATTAGTTTTTAATTCAACCGAACCTTCTCCTCTTACAGTGTTGAAACAGTTCATGTTCTTATAAATATCACTTATTGTTCGTTGTGGTGTCTCTCCTTTTGCCGATTTTCACCACTTCTTGCGCATGTCTTCATTCTATTGCATTTTCGCTTTCACGTAGTGTATATTATCTCATACTAGGGTTACACATTTGTAGCAGAGATTTGTGTGTGTGTGTGTATGCACCCAGAGCTCTTGGATTCCTGGAAACGTTGGAATTCCCATTTTGTTTTTGTCATATCTGTCTATCTGTCATATTCTTTTAAATATTTTAAACCGTGTTCTTTTAAATACCTTGAGAGATGAATTTATTCCTTTTGTACTACAATACTAACTTCAGTGTTTCGAAGTATGTCATCTGATACAATTGTTCTACAGAGAGCATGTCGACGCCCTCAATACAAATTTTTCATGCATGACAAGACGTTTTCGCGAATGTGATCAGAAAGGCATTTCTTTCCTAAATGGTTATTTAACAGAAGTAATTAGAAACATATCTATACAAGTTATCTTAAATCGCCTTTAAATTTCAAATAAACACATTCCGTTACTTATAATGTATACATACAAGAATTCAAAACAGTTGGTCCCAAAGAGAAAAGAAATATTTTTATTTTCTAACAATAAATACGCTTTTAACGATACAATACTTTCAAACAATACAATCATACACTGTTCCAAGTCAGTATACGACTACATGCATATACAATGTTGTCATGGAGTAGTACATTATATGAATTATGATATTTATAAAATACTTCAAAAATAAATATTCGTTTAAGACATTTTTAGTAGTAAATTTTTAGAGCCTTCAAATTTTATTTTTCAGACAGTGGATTTCTTTCGATTCTTTTGCATTTTCATGATTTTCATCTGCATCTGCAAAACAGGTTTACTCGCATTAAATTTCATAGTTGAAATAAAAAGTAAAACATTCAATAGGTATCGATAAAGTTTTAATAGTATTGATAAAGTTTTAATGGATTTTAACTACTATATAAATATTTATTATACAAGTATTATAAATATGTCGTTAAAATTTTCAGAAAATTGGCTGCGCATTCGTAAAGTACACTTTTAATTTCAAAGAGATGTGTGACAAAAAGTTACTTAACATTTAAATGACAGTCGACACCTAGCAAATGTTAGTTATAAACATTTTGACCTACTTTTTAATGAGAAGCCCCATTAAATAGACTTACTGTATCTGATGTTAAATAGCAATATTTATATATGTTCTCAGAAATACTGATCGCCTTCAGGAAGGGAAGAGATCACTATCAATTATTTCCCTGTATTTTTTGAACTCCTTGAGAAATTTTTATTTAATTTCTTGAGAAATTAACACAAATTAGCACAAGTGCTCTTATTTCTCTTGAAACGGTTTCTCACTAGTTTCTAACAAAACATTTGTTTCCCTCATTGAGATAGAAAAGTGTCCAATGGGGCGACTAGTGGCTTGCTTTCGTCTTGATTTAGTTATGTGCCAACTACAATTATAAAATAAATATTTATTGTAAATATGATAATAATAAAATGACAAAAATATTTATTATAAATCATAGAAACGGAATATCAAACCAACATCGACAACAAATTGGTAATAAATATTTAAACACAGAAAGCAAAAATGTATGTAGCTTTCAAAGAAAAGAATAGTTATTGTTTTCATTATGTGATGATTATGCTACTTGCAGTTGGTAATTTTTGAGCGTTGTACCTGCTTCGACTGCTACAATTTGCAGACTGAGTTAATCATGCATGTTTAGTTTTTCTACTATGCTTGACTCTTCTGTTTCGTTATAGTTGAGGACTATCAGAGAAGCTGCACAGTCATTTATTTGTCTGTCCGCACCCTGAAGTCGAAAGGATTTAAAGACTACTCGCCACAATAAACATGTTACAAACTCAGAAAACGACCTACCACTTGCCCAGGCTGAATTAAAGCAAATTATCAAAACTCTTAAGAATAAGAAATTCTTAGACATCGATGGAATCTGCAACCAGATCGTTAAATCTATCCACCTTACCGACCCCGACATAATTCTACAGTTTCGCAACAAATGCCCCGAACTTAATACCTTACCTAAATGTCTTAAAAATGCTCAAATCATCCTATATTTAAAAGAAAAAAAATGCTCCACATTCCAATTACTTATCGCTCAATAAATATGCCTCCTGTGCTAAGGAAAATTCTAGAACGTTGTGTTGTTGGGAGGCTGAAGTACAACTTCCATTATGAGGGATATATCAGCGACCAACTATATGGTTTCAAAGAACAAAAATCCGCAACTTACGCTATACAATCAGTCCTACACCACGTTAATATTAATAAAATAAGCAATCTGCTCTCGGACTCCAGTGTCCCCGCAACATCCGCTGGCCTCTCAACATCTACAAAATTACCGAAAACTTCTTCCAAGACCGCACTAGCATTATATTGAACAACACCACCATAATTACTGGAGCACGTAGACGTAGATATCCCCAAAAAGCCCGCATAAGCGCAGATCTTTCGAACAGCACGCCATTATCAACTAGGAATGGCCAAACGTTGCCAATATTACAGCTTTTGCAGATAATGTCACTTTCGAGGTCAGCAGACGAATGCAAATCTCCTTCAGCAAAACTGCCGAAAAATATTCAAGATATTCCAGCATCACTGCAAGAGACATGAGCTAGAAATCTCCATCCCCAAATTGCAAGTAAGGATCATTCATAAGCCTGGTCAGAACATTACGATCAACTCTCAATAAAACTGGACACAAGTAAAATTAAAAACATCGGATAATTAAAATATCTTGGTCTATAGCTCGACCAAAAAATCATTATAGAACATCTCGATGATATAAAGATTAACACCTATTAATTTGAATAAAAACTTTGCAGGATGCAAGTATTTAACAAGATATTGAACCCTTACATATCTAAGATCCTATACAAAATCGTCATCATAAAGATCCTCACATATGAAGCTGAGTCATGGGGCCTACAGATGGCGGAAATAAAAAAGAGATTGCTAACATCTGTACACCACAGTTCATACTAAATATCACGCGCGGCCTTCAAACCACCTCCAGTGCAGCTCTGATTGTCTTAACAGGCATTATGCCACTACATTTCAAGGCAATCGACGAAGCTATTTACTCTTACATGGTTATTTGGTTACATAGCTTACTCTATTTACTATTACATCTATTCGGCAGATGATTACTAACAACGTCCACCCCCATACAAAAGACCCGATCCTCATATCAAAATTAAAATCCGAAAGAACATCGACCTAAAAAACCAAGAAATAGAAGCCTACACTGACGGATCAAAAAGCAAAGGAAACGTCGGATGTGCAGCTTTGTTCTCAATCCAAAAACATCTGGATACTGAAATCAAATGAAATGGTACTTAAACAACTCCAATAGCATACATCAAGCGGGAACTTTCAGCTATAAAAGCTGCCATCAACACTGCTTCAATAAACAACAACTCCAAACTATCCATTAACTCAGACAGTCAACCAGCCATACTCTACATCCGAAATCAACCGTTCGCACCTGGCCAATGAAATTAATCAAATCTCTAAAGTGCTCAATGCTGAAACAACCATAATTTGAATCAAAGGACACAGCGGCAACTTAAGCAAACGACACTGCCAACAATCTTGCAAAAGAAACACTTCTTTCCCAGGTAGGCGAATTCTGAACATCACGATTCCAAAATCGCAACTGAGGGAAATTTCAAACAAACATCTAAGACAGGAGAGGCAAGAAGAGTGGAATGATGCCACAACAAGACGGCGCACTCACCTATTCTTCCCCAAAATCAGCGCAGAAATCAGAAGCTCGAAGTCCTTTCTAAAGTATTACCTCACCGGTTATAGCCCATATCCAGATCATTTCCATAAAAGGAACTTCTCTAATAGCGACAATTGCATCTGTGAAGTCAAATGAGATATACACCATTGCCTATTCTGTCCTCTTTGAAGTGACCTGCGCATTCGGAAACCCACCAGTCTAGACCTTAACATCAAAGATTATACACTAAATGAGAAGTGGATTGTTATGGCTTTTTTTCTGCTGCTAGTACATTTTTAGAGAAGAAGAACAAAAGTGATTATTGCATCATACTATGATGTACTATTTCAGCTTCGGTTAACACTGTATTAATTCTCGGAAAACATCCAGTCATACTGAGTCAGTGCGTATTGATGATCTTTATAATATCAGGAGTTTCTTGTGGATAGCAGTGGCTCAAATGTCCAGGCCTACTCAGTCACAGCGTACTGTCTCATCTGGACAATATCAGGAGTGTCTTGTGGATAACGCTGGCGTTACTCATTCAGTGTGAGTTATGGTGATGCTACTTATAAATAGTATTTCTTGTTTTCCTACATCAGTTTGTAACCTGTTTATTATTGTTCTCTCTTATAAATAAAATTAAAAATTTCTACCAAATCGCGTCTGTTGTGTAACATTTGTTCTTTTCCTTTAGTGGAAGAGTATGGTAAAGGGGAATAAATATTGTATAAATTTGAAAAAAAAATTGTTAATTGAAGCAAATGTTACGCTTCCATAATTTCTAGTTGATTAGCCCGTGTGAAATGAAGAAGATTATTTAATTATTCAAATAGCTTTTATAAAAAAACTAATTACTACTGAACATTTAGCCCAGCTGATCACAAAATTGAGTAACTGTTATTGGAATAATTTAATTTCAGTGAGATTAGTAGGTAATTCATGAATAGAGTTGACATATTTTCAAAAAAGAACAAGTTAGAATTTTAAATCTTCTACTTATTGAGAAATGAAATTTACCTCTGTTTTTGATATCATGATTTTCTGTGAAATAAATGCGACGTATATAAATGTAAATTCCATACATTACTGCAGAAATCAAGCAAATAACGGCTATGACTCGGTATGCAAGTCTGCCTCCAAAAGAATCCATTATTAATCCACCAATCAAACTACCTGAACCTTTGCCTATGGAAAAATTAAAACACCGTTATGAGGCAATTTACTTTATTTCAACAAACTATAAATGCATAATAGGAACTCAAATTTATAAGGGAATCTAAAAATTATTGTCGAATTCTAACTTCATTAGAAATGGATTAGTTTTCTACAGGTTTTTTATATGTGAACAATGCAAAAGCATACATGTTAATATGCAGGATATTTTAATTCACTGGAATACTATGAATTAAAATTAGTGCTCGGTGTTTTGTTTTACGAGATGTCTGGTTGGCAAGGCATCTTAGTCAAAATACCTTGCCAGCTAGGAATATGACTTAATTTTGCGAAGTTTCAGGACTCCGATGAAACACCACTTGAAAGCACGTTAATCTGTTTTCGCTCTTTTAGCATGGGAATGAAATATAAAAATTTTAATGCAGTTAAACGCAGGTACTCTTCAGTAAGGAATCGGTCCAAACTTAAAGACAAGTGTTCAGTGATTTGCCATGACCAGCTGTACTTGCTTGTTTAAGCGCTTGTGGTGGATGAAACTTTACAAGTAAGATCAATTTAAAAGAAACTTGTTCAACTGTTCTGAGCAAGAAAATTTCTAAGTTATCATTTGACAGGAAGAAACGAGTTCCTAGTTCGTTGCTCATTCCTTTTTCTCGATTTTTGTTAATAGTTTAACTGATTTTGACTGAAGAAGCACGTTCGCATCACTAGACCTTTTAAGACTAAGAAATGAGTTTTTTTATCAGCAATTTAGAATAAAAAGAGTTCGAAGCTTTTTTTTCCATCTGCTAAACTATCTAAACCTGAAATTATAGATAAGATGTACTTGATAGAAAGAATTATATTGAAATAAAAGAATTGCTGCAACACTGAATTTATAGAATTCAAAATGGCTTTAAAGCCACAGGCGATTCAAAACAAACAACAAGCAGTTAACAAAATTTATTTGATAGACTTAATTGCCGAAACTGCTTATTTTCACATTGTTAATTAGCTTAGGACTACGTTCACCGAAGAAGAAAAAGAAATGTCACAGGAATTGGGAAATAATCTATGTTTATTATTCTAAGATATATTCCATGCTTATAAATGTTATAGCTTGCAAGTGTGTAGAGCCATTAGGTTTTTGTTTTCAAGCAGAAGAAATGAAAAATGAGCAATGCCGTATTTTTCATTCATTACGCTATTTATCATCAAGAAATTTTAGCGGCGCCAGATGTTGAATATAAAGTTAAGGTGCAAAAACATTTCCCATAAAGAATCTATTTCTTTGGCAAAATATGCATATGAAAACAAGTAGGTTTAGGATTTGTTTCAAGTATATTAATGAGAAGGATGTGATGAGTTTTTTGGAGCTTAACATATTACCTTTTGGTGCAATATTTGATACTGCAAGATATAAAGCAGCTTCAATATTTTTAAGCGTTGAATGAGTAAGCTTTGAAGCTTAAAATGTATTTCATATAAATATGTGGTTGCTGAATGGCAGAAAAAGATTTAATGCGGTTTCAGAAACCGCCAGAAATTACGTTTAATCTCTGATTCAAAATTCAGTCAAGGATATTTGAGGGCATTAAAGTTTTAATTCAGTCGATAGCGCAACAGCTCCCTTTTTAGTTTTATATGGTACGAGAGATTAATTTTATTAATGTCAATAAAAATATTTTTTGAATTCAAGATAAGGTTTTGAAATCGAATTTCGATGTAAGTATTTGCAAAATTGTATTCCTAAGGTTTTTAAATTATCTGTAATAGTTTACGCCATCAAGTGTTACAAATATGTCTTTCAATTATAAAATTCTCGATAGTCAAAAATATTTCAAGGGAATTATTTTCCGCCGTGTTCTTGTTGATCTCTTTAATTAAAGCTTCAATATTATCATTTGAAGTAGATTTGTTGCTATTATTTTCTTTGCAAGGATAATTAGAGATCGTTTAGTTTCTCAATTATCTTTTAAGAACAATAATCTTCTTAAACTTCGCCCTCTTGGCATCCATCTTTTTTTCTATATATAACAAATAACAAAGAGAACTTTTCATGAGTGTATCCTGAATTTTCTTAGAGGGAGCATACTGTCTTGCACCAAGTTTTTTAAAACAACGCTATTGGATAGAAGTTAGCATTATATGTTTTCAAAGTTGGCGTATTAATAACTAAATATAATTAAATACTGAACAGCGTATAAAATGATGAAATACTCAAATTTAAAACTCATTTGCTTTTAGTTCGAAGTAAAAATATTTTCAAATATGGTTTATAAACAATTTATGTCGAAGAGTCATCATCAAGTATTTCTTTGTTAACTCATATAATAATTATTATTATTATGTCAATTAATTAGCCTCTTAATTTGTCTTAGCTTGGAAAAGAAGAGACTCTAGTAAAGCTGATGCTGGTATCGGTGAATAAATGTTTACGTTTCACTTTTAATATTGCAAATACTGCTGGAGTTTATAAAAGGTATAAATGCATGAAAAAGTTTATTTTCGGCCTTAACCAGAAATACAGAACATTCAACTATAATAATTCGCAGGTCTGTGGCTAAGTTTATTTGACGAAATTTCGGGAATATTAGGAGAAAGAAATTTCCCTGAATCCAGATGCATTTCTGCTGTCATTTAGTTTTATAACTAGAGAAGGACGATCTAGAAATAGTATTGCGAAAACGATGCAGATTTTATACGATTGTAAAAGAGGTAAATTTCCGAACTTTACCTTACCAGTAAGAAAACATAAAAAATCTGACACCTTAAATTTGTGCTATGTGCTTAATCACCAGATCGAGTTTAGAAGTTGCAGACGTCAATGAAATTGATGCAAAAAATTTGTGAAAAATAATGAAGTATCGTACTAAGGTAATCAAGATGAGGTTAAACTTTAGAAAGGAATAGTTTGGACAGTTCTGTTACTCATACCTTGGCGACATCGTCTCAGAGAAAGATGATTTAAAAAAACGCTTAGATTAGCCTTTAATCAGATTTACTAAATTAATCCTTGACAAAAAAAAGGTAATGTATGAACTGGAAGACGAAAAACACATTATAATGTGGCATTTCTTCTTGTTCAAATAAAATTTTCATGGAGATTTGCAGCAGAGACTTGCCCGTAGAACCTGTTCCAAAAGAAGTTCCACTTTCAAGTGACTGGCCAGCATAGCCTCCGCATCCAGACTCTGACTCCAAGACAACTAGGACTCAATTTGCTATAGTTTAAAGAAACATGACAGGCTGAATTTGGAATTTTTAGCTACTGTTTTAAGTAGCAATCCAGAAACTCAAAACGGATGAGGAAATTTTGTGAATGGCATCTCTCCACCAGCCAATCACTGCGACTAGAGGATCATTCATTAAATTATGTATTCTTATAAAGTATGTCACACTACATCTTCATTTTTAAGAGTTATCGAGGTTATCATTTTGTAGATGTTTATTATCTTACATTTTCTGAGCTAACCTTTATTACGAGATGCCTTACTTTTAACCTTCTTAAGAATAAGTTCATACAAAGATTTTCTTTGGAATTAATGCTGTAGGAGTTCTAGAATTACACTAATTTAGTCTAATAATCCTGACAAACGTGAATCGAATTATAGCTATATCTGAGAACGATGGTAACTGAGAAGGTTAAAACAAATTTTTTATTTAAACCGAATTTAGAACATACGAACTCTCTCTTGGGCTACAATTTCCACAACTCGGGGTAATGCAAAAGGAATAGAACAGTCGAAATTAAATTAAACGTTAAACGGTAGTTAAGAACTACATCGTTAAAGAATACTTGAAGCTAGCTGAGTAACACTACCGCAGCGTTAGGATTAAACTGTCGGCAGCGAGAAACTGCATAGACGAATAATTACAAAACTAATCACGTAGTGAGTAAAAACTCACTACTAATTTGCTTTCTGGTGAGAAATATGGAAAGGAGAAGTTATAGTAAAGAGTGGAGTTATGAATAATTTGTGAAGTAAGATAAGATTTCCAACATAGTTGTTTAATAAACGATGCTTTTTATTCTAGGACATATTCTTTGCTAATAAAAGTTCATTGTTAGAAAGAAATATAAAGATATCTTTTCCTTAAAATCATATTTGAACAAATATCAAATTTCTGTCCATAAAAATTTCATTGAACGTAAATTCGAGTTTTGTTCAAATGTAACCGTTCCATAATGTTCTGACATACATTTCGTTGACTGAATGATTAAATGTATTGAATGCGGTAACAGTTTGTCAATATTAATGTAGAATAGTACCTTAGACTAATATTTCCAATTAATTCGTAATATATCGCAAAATTTTCGAATTAAAATAAATAGACTCCCGAGACTCAAACCAGGACCTCTCGCGTACGGTATTGGAGTGGGCTACCGTTACACCACGAAGGCATGTTGGAGAGGAGGGAGGAAATACCTTATAAACTTTGTCCTTCTTTTCAAACTCATAAACCCACGAATCAGAAATTTTTGCAATAGTGTCATCATAAGTGAGTATTAATAAGAAACGAGCGCCCGCATTATTTGTATGATTTATGTGTCCACTGTTTTTGCTCGACCATGCTGTTAGGAACAACTTATTTTCTTTCGAATTAGTCACGGATGAATTCGAGGAAAACTCTACAGGCTTAAAAATAGTTTGTACAGGATAATTTATCATAACGATAATAATAATTAATTAACACTTTAGATGCCCTATTATGTCCTGTTAAGTGCGTCGAAGCAACAACACAAGGATTAAAAATGGGAGAGGAAAGAAAAGAAAAGAAAGAGGTTTTTATTTCCTGAATGAAAAAATTCTACTTTGTTAATGCTTAAATCATTATTTAAATGTTTCTAAAGTGTGTTCAGAAACCATTCTAAAAGGAAGTACTATATTAATCATTAGAAGAGATATATGCTAATGAAATATATAAAATTAATCAACAAACAATTTTAGAATTGTGTATATGTAATCGATTTCGTGGCTAACTGGCATACATTCGCCCTCTTAATAAAGAAAAATATTCTGCAGCTGTTTGAAGAAGAGGGAATTATGTCAGCTGCTTTTGAAATAGAATTTGCTGTAAAATCTGTGCTAGTTTAATATTGTTATTTAGCCCTGATTAAAATTTAATTAGTTGTTTAGAAATGCTGCAATACATACCTATATTAAAATGGATACCTCCGGCTGTAGAAATAACTGTCGCCGTCATTCCTTCGGGTGCAATTTTGTGACTATGAAGAATAACAGTAACCCACAACAAATGAAAAGTAAAAACTGATGTTGCTTCTAACAGCAAAGAGTACCAGGGGTTAAACAGAAATGAATATCCTATTGCGCTACAAACATATCCTAAAAGTGCTAACACGAATATGTTGGGAGAACCAATTTTCTGGACCCACCATTTAGATGTCATCAGAAATGGAATTCCATACATGCCATTCACTGCTGGAATCAGACCGAATAAGATGCCTGGTGTATTAAGCTCTACAAGGAACCAGTTTGTAAAATTCTTTGTAAAATTCCATGTAGTACCAAGAACGAAAAGGATACAAATAAAGGAAATAACATCGACATTTTTTAACAAGTTCAAGGACTTTCTCCACATGTTTCTACCTGGTGGATTAATTTGTACTTTTAATTTATAAATAATTGCTAAAGTAATTATGCACATCCCAATGAAACAGTAAAATGCCGATTCATAGTGCTTTTCGTCACCTGGAGAAGTGTTCACATCTACAATGTACCCAGCGATGGGAGTAAATATCAAAACACCAAGAACAGAGAAGAAACACTCACGACCAAAATCGGAATTATATTCCTTCACCAGAGACATAGCAGTGACGTCGAAAATACGATAGCAGGTAGTAAATGTAGTAAAAAAGAACACTAACAATATCAAGTTAGCAATCAACAGTTTCCATCTTGATACTCCTTCCTTATTACACTTTTCTTCCGAAAAATATAAACAGTTTATTTTACAGTACATTTTATGTGGCACATTGCACCATGAGTAAGTTCTGTTTTTGTGTGTCAAAGCGTGAACGTTATAAAAGCATTTATTTTTTATTTTAAAAGTCTCATTCACATGAATCGATAAAGAAAAATTCCCAATTTCTTGACTATTGGCCAAAATTTCGCAAATGATATTTTGTCCAAAGCAGTACTCGGTAACATTTTCGGGGCACTGAACATTGCAAGATGTTACTTCGAAGACTTCATCATCGATGTCGCAAGTAGATCTTACAATTAATCTGTCGAATTCTTGATAATGACACTTGATATTTAATGGTTGTGGATTACAACTCTCGGGGTTCATTCTTGGCATCAAGAGCATGCCAGTAACAGCTAGCAGGGTAATTACAAGATTGCCTACTAGAACGGGTTTGCATCTGCCCAGCTTATCGGCTATTATTCCAGATGCTGTTGATCCTAGAAATTGGGCGAATGGTGTTATCATGAATATTGTTGAAAGTTCTGACAAGGCAAGACCACGTTGTTTGAAGTAGACTGCAAGAAAGGATCCAACAATTGATCCAGCTGTTGAAAGAAGAAATCGTATATTACTCTTACGGTAGTTTGAGAGAAGATAAGGTCATTAAACCGTACAAAACTATCGTGTTAAAAATTTTACTTTTAAAGAAAAAGGTTTCAATATTTTACCTCTGTTTCGTTGAAGAGATCTATGCATTTCGCGTAAATCTGGTGCACAGTTTCTCTTACGCTTCACACTAATACTATTACTCAAGTTACAGTGAAATTACTACGTTATTTATAAACAGATTTTTTTGAGCAATTGTAATCGAATTTTATGAGAATAATTTTTTTTTTAGTTTTATAACCAGAAAGGAATGTGAAGAAATTCATTTTGGGACCTTTGAAGCATATTCGAATTAATTATAATTTACTTTCGATTAAAAATTAGCTTACTCTGATAAGAGTTGAATTAATTTATTTCGACGTTTTGGAAATGTCAAATTGTCAAGTTTGAAACTTTGAATTAACAGATTTGAATAAGTGAAGTTTTACTGAATGTTCGCGCTTCTTAAAAGAATTACATTTCTTCATTGAAATAAATCGTACAGTATAAGATTCATCTCTCATGAGCACAGACCCCTTTATAGCATCGCCAGAAGGTGTGTAACTGTCACGAAGACGTCGGATAAAATTTTCTCTTTAACTATAAATTCTTAATTTTCAACAATTAGAAATGTACTTATTCCTTATTGTTACAGACCTCTCTCGCTTAATACACAGGCTTTTCTAAAACTTTCCCACACTTTAATGTACTACACCATTAAAGAAACCGAATAACTTCAGTGAAATAAATATTTTACTGCACAGCAATTTTTAAAATCTTAACAGGCAGCACAGCAATCTAAAAGAATCACGTGATTCCAAGATGGACATGTCGCTGTGCATGCTGGAATACGTTGCATCCAGTGTTGAAATTCTGCTTTTGTGCGTCGACAGTTCATCAGCGTTTGTATGTGAAACCATCAAAAAACAACATGTAAAATTTTAGGAGATAGAATGAAGAAACAATTACCCGAGTTAAGAAGTTCCATTGCCATAACGCGTACAAAAAGCGCAAAATTATCAGTTTCTCATGCTTCGAAGAAATGCAATTCTGGATTATGCAACTACAACAGCCTTTGTGGAATCAGTTATCACTGAGCTACACGCAGTTCTGTGTTTCTTCACCAGCGATAAACTCACGGTGAATTCTCATCACATATTGTCTCCAGAAACTTTGTAGGTCACACCTTGACATTTGTTATGTTCGAGGCCTTTTCCGAAACACTCTGCTAAACTGTCAATGCACCAGAAAGCCCGAGTTTTGCTCTGCGTCTTTTCCTGAATCAGAATCATCTTGGAATCACCGTGATTCTCTCTATGTGCAGTGTTTTCAGTTAGCTTAAAGACTGCTCGCAGTACAAACTTTGTTTCATTAAAATATCTCTGTTCACAAGAAATTAAATTTTAAATGCTGAAGAACTTTAGTAAAGCTTCGCATTACAGAGATTATATTAAAGTAATAACTGTTATCATCTTTATGCGATTTCTTTTTAAGTTCCACAGATAAATATTTTCGCAATTTTTATTATGGATGCAAGATAATAACATACAGCATGTATGCAAATGCAAAACGTAATTAGACACAGTATGTTAGAAAAAATTACCTTTTTTGTGCATGATCTTTCATCACTATTGTAGTGTTGTCTTCAGTGGCGGCTCGTAATAAGCACTGTGGAACTGCAACACCCCTATTTCCATTATTATTTTTAATGTTTAATATAATGAGCCCTTTTTTCTTTAATTCTTTCTTTATACTTCTACAATATATAATCCTTAAACTTAATGTCAGTAGCCATCCTCCAGTTTATGAAAAAGGTACGAAAGTTTTTGTATGGAACTGCGCACTTCACAGTTCCAGCGGTCTGGTCTTTGGCTGTTCTGTGCATGCGCGCACAGAAAGCAGCACTCGAGCCAGGGAGAGAGAAGAGCACTGTCGCTCTTGCAGTGCCGAAATTCTGGAAACGTGCTTATTTGTTACTGCGCGCGTGTGATATTTGCTGTTCTGCGCGTGCGCTCTTTGGAAGCAGCATTCGACGCTGAGAGGAAGAAGAGCACTGTCGCTCTTGCAGTACCGAATCTGGAGTGCCATTGAGAGCTGTTTTTTTTTACTCCGCGTGTGCTGTGTTTAAAAATCATACACCATATTCTTGGTTAGATTATTTTTCAGCTATTCTATTTGATTCATTTTTTCGGTTCTTTTATTTCACAGAAAACTTTGACCATGTCCTTGCATCCTCAAGTAATAAATTCTGTGACTGTAAGTGAACTTCAAGAGCTTTCGTTTTCACAGCTGTCTCTCCATGAGAAAATTACAATTAAGAAAAGAGGTCGTTCAACACCTGATATTCTAATATGTCAGCCAGGCATAAGCAACAAGAAGAAATATATTCGTAGTTTCAATTCAAAATGGTACGAACGGAAAAATTGGCTTTGCGGTTGTGAAGTAAAAAATGCTCTGTTTTGTTTCCCGTGCTTGCTGTTTGGAGGTGATGTAACGTGGACAAAAGATGGTTTCAGAAATATAAACAAAATGAAAGAAAACCTGAAAAGCATAAGAAGCATGTTGATAATGTAGTTTCACTGCCACTTTTAGGAACCGTTAGTATTAAAGAGAAACTTAGTGAGGGATACAGACTTCCAGTCAATGAGCATAACATAAAGGTTAAAAAGAACCGTGAAATTTTGTGCAAAATAATAGACTGCATTTTCTTTTGCGGAAACTTTGAAACTCCCTAACGTGGACACGATGAAAAAGGCAATTCAGTAAATCCAGGGGTATTTAGAGGATTAGTAAATTTTGCCTTTAAATTAGATTCAGATGTGAAGAATCACTTGGAAACTAGTGTAGTCTTCAAAGGTGTTTTTAAGACCATTCACAACGAGATACTTGATTGCCTATTTCAAATATACCATGAGGAGATAAGGACAGAAATTAGGAAAGCTTGTAGCTTTAATGGCTGATGACACAACAGATGTTTCGGAACACACTTAGATGGTCATTGTTCTACGGTATGTATTGAATGGGGAAGTATTTGAGCGTTTTTGGGGATTCTTTATTCTAGAAAATCAAACTGCAGATGGCATATCAAAATGTATTTTAGAACAATTGGACATAATCCTTCGGGGAAATGAACAAAAGTTCATAGCTCAGACATTTGATGGTGCAAATGTCATGAAAGGCAAAAAAGATGGAGTTCAAGCAAAAATAAAAGCAATTTGCACTAATGCACATTTCGTTCACTGTTATGTACATCAACTTAATTTTATAATGAGAAATGCAGCAAGTATTTCAAGAAACTGAAAAATATTTTTTTTTCTAGCATTCTGGCTATTCCAACATTCTTTTCAAGATCACCGCAACATGTGTCCGTTCTAAGGAAGCATATGGCCGTTAGCATTCCACGTCCTTCCTCTACAAGGTGGAACTTCAAACACAGTTCATAAACACAGTTCATGAAAATTTGCAACCTTTAAAAAATTGCCTTGCTGAAATTCAGTCAACATCAAATGCAGATTAAACTATTGCAGAGGCAACAGGAATTTCAAAATATCTAAATCATGATAATTTCAAGTTTTTGTTAGAGATTTTATTAGATTATGCCTCATGTTGAAATAATATATAACCAAATGCAATCCAGAGAAATTAGTGTGTTTAAAGTTAATGAATGTATAACAAATTTCAAAACTGCTATTTTAAAATTAAGAAACTCAAAGTACTGTGAGAATTCTTCAAAGACACTGATGGCAGAAGCTAAGGAAATATGTGACTTTATATGTATTGATATAATGGTTCTTCCACTAAACACTTAGCAGCTGCTAAATTGTTCAACAAGAATTGCTTTACTAGTTTTAGGAAAGAACATCCTGCAGAATAAATAGTACTGACCACTGAAGCATATCCAATGATTGACAAGGAAAAGCTTCAAACTGAACTAGAAGTATTCTATTGTAGGTCTGATATACGTAAATACTGAAAATTAATTGATCTACTGAAATTTATCTTTGAAAATAATCTAGATGATGTTCTTAGTGAAATTACGAAACTGATAAAATTTCTCTTGACAGTTCCCATCAGAGGCTGAACGCTGCTTTTTAACATTCAAAAAATAGAAACTTTTCTAAGAAGCACTACTAATTCGGAAAGATTAAATGCGCTTGCAGTACTTTCAATATAGAAAAATTTCCTCAGATGTCATCCAGAGATCACGGAGAAAAATTTTCGCGCAAATTAAAACAAGAAGAATGGATTTTATTTTTAAATGAATAGGTAAAGATTGAACTGTAACAATTAGGTTAAAGTAATTAAGAAATGTTTAATTTTTCTCTTGTAAGATTTCATGGAAGTTAATTTTTTTTTCTTTTTATACATGTTTCTTTCCCTTTACCCAGTTTTAAAACAAAGGTTAAAATTTTTTGGAACAGCACCCCCACTAATTTTAGCTACGAGCCGCCACTGGTTGTCTTACACAAAGTATATCATAAGAAACTTTAGAATTTTTATGAGAATAATAAAATATTCCCATCCATTTAATAAACTGTTAGAAACTCCAAAAGTAAAATTCTGTAATGAATACACATTGAAACATTTAAAATTGGATCGCTATAATCAACAAGCAGTTTTTTCAGTTGTTATTAAGTTTGCATAAAGTGTCTGTAACGTAATTAATTACCTAGTGTTTTGCAAAGTCAAAATGTACTAAATTGGTTTTCTTTTTCCTCACATTAAACAGTATTAACGATATCAGTCCATTTATACATGCACTGATTGGCCAAAATCTGTGATCACCCTCACATATCGCTTTGCTCCACCTCTGACAAGCACATCTTCAGTCCGTTATAACAGGGATTCCACAAGATTTTTTCTAAGCGTCCGGAGGAAGATTATATCAGATTTGCAAGAAGATCTGACGAAATTGCAGGAGATTGCAAAAGGTCCGTTGGCGAGCTCTGAGCTCGCATGGTTTGACATTAAAGGTGTGCTCAACTAGCTTAAAATACGGCAGTGTCTCAGGAGTTCTCTAAGAGGTCAGGACATAAACTTCATTTAATCAGTACGTTTTACCAACCACTGTAGATAATTTCGGCTTTATGATAAGAAAAGTTGTTCTGCTGACCAGGTCCATTTCTGGTGGAGAGTTCAAGACATAAACCAGTGTAGCTAGTCAGCAACAGTGTACATACAATACGCAGCAGCTTCCTTATGTATTCTAGCACACTCATTGGTTCCAGAGATGCCTATGAGAATATTTTTCAGATCATAATACCTCCACACCTGCCTTTTTGCGTCCTATGAGAATCAACATTTCATCTGAAAGACGACGTGACACCAACCATCAGCTTAATATAAAAGAAATCTCAATTCATTGGACCCTGCAGCTCTTTCCCATTGTTGTACGTCCAGTCCTGATGTCCACAGGCCCATTGTAATCGCAAACCTCAATGATACTGAACTGACAGAACAGGACTGTTCTTGGACACTTCTCCTAGAGAAGTGTTCCAGAACATTCCTTTCTTTTCACACCCAAAATTTATATATTCTTATGAAAATACGGAATTTTGAAAAGTAAGGAAAATTTATATATTTTCGTGAAAGTTTTAGAGATTTTTAAAGGGTATGAAAAGAAAGGACTGTTCTGTGACTCTTCTCTTTGAAAAGTGTGCCAAAACAGTTCTCTTCTGAGATATGTATCAAAACATTTCTCTTCACACTTCTTTCACATGAGAGGGCGTCCGCTACAGAATCCTATATCTGACAATGAATTAATTATGTGCTCAAACAGACTTGGATTGAACTGTCGATTGACAGACAGACAGCTACCCATTTACCGTGATGAAGCAAGTTATTCACCTGTGCTTACATCCGTAAATCAAACATGGAGATCTCATTACTACTAGCATTCTTTCACTTTTCATGAGCACTAAAAGGGCAGCTCACAAATATCCTAAGAGCAGCGTCGTTTCGTGGATATTGATTGCTAGCTTTTAGACCATCACAAATAGTCGCTTAACTCAACAGCCTTCCCATTACATGCAAATGAAGGCTCAGTATCCCAGGAAGTCTTTGAATAACATGCCATGTGTCTTTCGCTGTGCAAGGTGATCATAATGCTTTGGCTGATCAGTATACACTGCGTTTGCAAAAGTCTTTATTTATTTCCTCAAACGTTGGTCGTGAATCTGTATTTTCAATTATAAAAATGTTTTAAATCACATAAAAAATCGTGGTTTTCTATTTCTAAAATTTTTTTAATTAATTTTGCTCAAAATACGGAACCTCATAACAGTGATTTACTAGAAGCAACTAATAAGTTTTCAAAATCTGAAAATACGTTTTAATATTCTCGTGAATTTTAATTACTTTAGAATCATAATCTGACAATCATACAAGCAGTTCATAGAAGTACAAATATTTTCAGTTTTTAATTAATTCAAAGAACTAGTTGGAAGTTTTAGTTCACTACATGCCAGTGAATTCTATAAAATTCAGTGGATAAGATCTCCATTTTGAAACAAATAAAGAAATAAATAGTAGTCTTCGTTATGTTTTTTGAAGCTGGAGACGTGATGCAGTGCCCTCGCCGGGACCCTCATCCTAGATCTCTCGTATACCCGTCAAGTATGCTTCGTATTACACCACGAAGGATGCCGAAAGGAGAGAAAAAGTACCTATACTCCCTCTTTTAAAGGGCGACTGGGGATCAGGAAACCCAATCCTCAAATCCTGGTGATGACGAATTATCCCCCACCAACTTTTAGTTCGGACACCACTTAGAATCATTAGGTTTTATTGGGCCGCCCAACCGGCATAGCACTTAGCATCGCTGACTGCCGTGCCGAAGGGCTCGGGTTCGAATCCCGGAGAAGGCAGGGATGTTTGTAAATGTATAGTGTCATTGCGGCATCTCAAATATGCGGCGAGCCGAAAGTCCTATCATGTGGCTTGGTGGAAGGGGAGAGGGGTGGGAGGCCCTCGGACCTGTCCCCCCGGGGTGCACTCCATCAAAACTGTAACTGTAATTATACGTCTACGAACGGAAAAAAACATTTTTGCAACTGTAATTATCCGTCTACGAACTGAGCCAAATCGTACTGTCACCTGTTAGGTGCTCAAGGCTATTGCCAACGACAGGCGTAATCTAGCGCTCCTTGACACGAAAATTCTCGTGCGCTTTGGCTGACTCTGTCAGGCAAGTGATCATGAGCAATAGACAAAACAGGTTTTATTGGAGCAGGAGAGGTGAAACATGTGCAGTACCCTCTCCGGAACTGGAATCCTGGACCTCTTGAATACCCGTAGAGCATGCTTTCAATTACACTACGAAGGCATGCGAAAAGAAAGAAGAAAATACCTTATAAAATAAATAGATATATTGATTAATGTCTTTCATAATAATTTGCATTTTCTCTCCACTTGATCTCTTAACATCAGAAACGCTTTTCTAAATGATATTTTGTTTTTAGTTATTTGCGGTTGCAAACATTTCGTTCTTCAATTTATATACGACCCCTAATATTTTTTAATCACAAATATCTCGTTCAATTTTTGTCGTACAGGAGCCAAACGGTTTTGTGCTTTACTTTGTATAATGAGTATAAAACTTTCACAATCTCATGATCAGTAGAAGGCGTAAAAAGCTAGATTTCGTATTTTGACCATTTTTTTTAATTAAAAAGTCTGAAACCATGAATCTTTGCTTCTTTCGAAATATTTTTGCAACTGGAATTATACGTTTACGAACAATGCTTGAGAAAATAAAGGACGTGTAAGGATTTTTATGGACACAAGTTGCTTCCATATTATAAAGGTTTTTGATTGCAGCTCCAGAAAATATATATATACATATATAAGAAAATAAATTGGAAGGTAAAGAATAAGTTAGTAATAGGTAAGTTAACCCAAAGAGACATATACACTAATGATGTAAACTTATTTACATGGAAATAAATCATGAAAATTTCTCACCTCCGAACCAAAGTAGCAAAGCCAGTTTCAGAGGTATGAGAGGTGTACATATACTTATTTTATAATTTTTATATAGTCTCCATGTTAGATTGAAGGTTTCCTGAAAAAAAGGTACAATTAAGTACTTCAGAGAGAGTCGTTATTGGAGAATCTATGAATTAACTTATTTCACAATCAGCTTTATTTCACAATTATGCAATTACGCAATTATGTGCAATATTTGAAAAATTAGCATTATCTGATAATCCAAAAGTTTATTAATTAACAATGCAAAACATTAAATGGTTGTCTCTGATCATATATGCACAGATAAATGTGAATATTCGTCTGTAATCGCTAACTGTATTCATATATATTAAGAATCAGTTAGCTTCTCTGTACTAATTGTTCTTAATGCTTCCACTAGAACACGATTCTATATTACTTCCCAGTCACAGATACTGCTATAGCACATTTACAAACGCCTAGTCTGTACCTTATATAATCAAGAAGCCCACTAAGGTTTTAAGTCAGATATTTTTAGAGTTTGTGTAACTGACAACGCGTTTCTTCAAGAAATGAGGGAAAAACTTCCAAAAGAGATCATTTTCCTCCTTTTTCTTGATAATTTACTGTGTTTCTCGTGTACGTTTGTTTAGAATAAATAAGAGGATATCTATTACGAAATATTCGAAACATAACACATTTCCGTAATATGCATATTAAATAGGGTCATCTTTTCAGCGCATGGAGCCGCGAGTCTATAAATTTAAAACTGGAAAAAAGGAATTATTACTTTTAACTCAAAATAGCTGATAGTTAATAGTGATTCACCTTTGGGATCAAGGGGTCTGTCTGCGACTGCAGTTGTTTGTAAGTAAATATGATGCTTTTTCAAGATTATTACTTTCCAGAATTAATGCTTAAGCAGATTTGTGAAAACAAGTTCTTATTATATGTGTAGCTATTGCACTGATGTAATTCATGCTATGACAATTCCTCGCCTGGAATGTAGCTCATAAGAGATCTTGTAAAATGAATGCTAATGACTTGATGGGCGTTTTATATGTACAAATGTCCTAAAGTAAAAACAAAAATTAAAGTGATGGAGTTTTCCTTCAAATCAAAAAATTCTTCATCAGGGATAACATAAATCTGTACCAATGTTTACTACTGTATTCACAATTTTAATATTTCTTCTGTGTTTTTCCTTTTCATAAGGAATGTTATAAATTTTTGAATTATTTTTGAAGGATGACGAATGTGAAAATCTTTTGTTATTGGGAATTTGGATAGATAATATGGACAGTCTCCTAATTCGCCACAAATGCAGGTTATGTTGATGAAATGCTTGTGGAGTAAAAATAGATAGAAAATGGACCATGGCCCGATATAAACCAGTTAGATTGTGGAGTAACCAAAAAAAAACTGGACAGTTCTATATCTCCTGTACAACTGAACCGATTGACGAAACTGAAATTGCGTTTTTCATGTCTCAAAAGCGCGACTTAGGATATATATTAGATTTAATTTATGTATGGTATTGTTTTAATATAGATATTTTAACACAAAAACGGATTTTTTCTGAAATGACATGCCAATTTTTACCCATATTTCGATTCTATGACTCAAATTATGATTAAATATTAAATTTTTAAAATTGGTACGAAATTTACCGAGACATTTAAAAAATTATCTTTGCGATTTTTTTTTTTCATTTTGCGCGAAGAATAATTCACTTGGCGAACTTCTCAATATATAGCAAGCTAATTTCCTTTCCTTTTTTTTACTGTATACCCAGAGGCTTCCACTCTCCCCCTCCGGGGGTTGACTCAGGAGAATTCCTGGGAAGTACACGCTAGGATCTGTACTTAGGCAGTCTCAACCACTGGGGTATATACAGCTTGTCTAGTATAAGAAAAGCCCTCGCCAGTTAGTCTGCAGCTGTCTGTTGCCGTAGAAACGAGTCTTGACCCATTTTCCGTAGGGGTGTCTTGAAGATTTACTTTTCAGTTTGCCATTCTGGCGCATTTAAAGATGAATTGGCGACCCTTGGTTCACCCCTATTTGAAATATACTAGCCTTGCTGCTATAGCGACCGCCACCCGCCAGACACTGTGGCGGGATCTCTTCTTCTCGTAGACAGAGTAAGTTGACTTCATAAGACTAGAGCCCTAGTTCATTCTAAGGTTGGTTCGGGCTGGGCAGGGACCGTACTGATACTGTCGTGACCGCTCCTCTGTCTCTGGTGTAGCCAAATCGAAGATCCCCAACCTAGTCTTTGGGGGTTTGGCCCCCCATTTATTTCTCGTGACGGGCACTGACAGAGTGGACAGAGCGCACTTTCGACGTATGTTGGCGTTGGAGTGGTGTCTGGAGACAAAATGGCTAGCATAATTTTCCTATCTTCGTGTTATTGCTTTGCCCTATGCTTTGT
Source organism: Stegodyphus mimosarum (assembly GCA_000611955.2). Lineage (NCBI taxonomy): Eukaryota > Metazoa > Arthropoda > Arachnida > Araneae > Eresidae > Stegodyphus > Stegodyphus mimosarum. The sequence continues at coordinate 22,777 of KK114678.1, forward strand.
ATAAGGTCGGACGGGGACTGCGGGTGTTGCGCTCGCCTGGACGAGGGTTACTGGACCATAGATATACAACGCCGATAGGCTTTGCTAATCAGATCCAGGACGGGGGGTCTATGTTGTCTGTCTGTATGTTCTGTATACTCAGCGGAAAAAGGTCTTGTTCATTGCTTTCAAATAACTTTAACAAAGTGCGTAAACAACATTTGGCGTTATTATCGCTTGTAACGAATATGCCAAATTTCAAAACGCATCACTGTATAAATTCACGTATGTCTTAGGAAATTTTGAATAAAAAACTCCAATTTTTTTCAAATCCGGCTAGAAATACATGTAGTTTAAGATGACGTTGAAAATTTTACAGATTATAATACAAAAAAATTTTCAAAAATTTATAAAAATTATCTAAAAATACAAATTTTAGAAATAAATCATAGAAAATATGCGAATTATATTTGGATTCAGCCCCAAAATTTCGAATTCTGGGAAAAGGAATCAAGAAAGTTTAATAAAAATAGAGCTATTAATAAATATATATCAAATTGAACTAACACTGAGGAGCTAAAATTTTGAGAGCAAATTTTCTAAAACCTGCTCTTGCGATTTTTCTAAAACTTCGTAGTTCGGCATAATTTGAGTAGTAGAATAGAAACATGAAAAAAAATGGGCATGTCGTTTCGGAAAAAGTCCGATTTTGTGTCAAAATCCCTACATTAGAACACTGCTAGATATAAATCTAATACATATCCTAAGTCGCGCTCTCGAGACATGAAAAGCGCAAGGTGAATTTCGTCAATCGATCCAGTAGAACGGGGGATGTCCCTTATTTTCGTCCAAAGGGGCTTTGTCCCTGAAGGACTACTCTTTTCGTTTTGCGATTTTGCGTCGGAAACATTAAATGTCGGTACGCTTTTCAAGCTTTTGCCACCAAATATTGTCGCCCTGTATTATATTTAAAGATATTAAATAATGAAGTATGAGCATAAATGTATGTATGTTTCTCGCATTAGGATAAAACGGCGGTACCTACAGCCATCGAACTTTGAATGAAGTAATCCTACTGCGAATATGGGCATCTTTAGGCCCAAATTTGAAATTTGTTTTATTATCGATTTCATATTTTGTAAAACTTTAACAAATTTTTGATTAACAAACTCAAGGATTTCAAAGCGAGCAATGGCAACATTGTACCGAAAAAAACATTTTTATCTCCAGCGCTTGAACCTGTGTATAGTAAATTCTAAAGATAGGCTCAGTTTAAAATTATTTTGCGATATTGTTCTTGAACTGAATTTTATGGTTTATGGGCAAAGAACATGACATTTAATAAATTAAGGTAACACACAAAATGTTAAAAAAAGCCCCTTTGGACGTAATTTAAAATCTGAAACATTTCAGATTTTTTTTCCGCATTGTACATTGGTTATCACAATTTGGAAATACACTGAAAGTTATCCTTCCCCTTTTTATGATATCCTATTGATGTCGGAATGCTGTCGTTGATATTTGTCGCAGACTGTGTAGTGAGATGACCTCTTGCTAACGGTATGTATATTATACCGCTGTTTATTGTTGCTATGTTAAGAGCTTCTGTCTCGAGTTCATCTGTTTATTCTTTTCCATCATTTCCTTCGTGTTCTTTGCCATATGAGATAATAATACGCTGTTATTTTCATCTGCTTAATTTTTTATGAATTTTGTTCACTTTCGGACAACTGTAATGTATATATTTGTAATAGCATCTAATGCTGATTGGCTGTCTGATTGGATATGTAATTTGTTGTTGCTATTTATGCTTGGTATATACTTTTTCACTAGCTAGATGTCCTTTTTATGTTTTAAAAATTTTAGTATGCACCATAAGCGCATATGCATAGACTACATTTCCTTAAATTTTGCAAACATCCATGAAAGATAAGTGGTGAGATGGCAGACATGCATCTTGCCGGTGATCTGAGAGTTCTTTTTGAGCTGGCTATCAATCGAGATAAGAGTTCCTAAGCTCGTGGCTGATTGGACTGAAGCTATTGCCAAAAGCATTGTAAGAACATGAAATTGTAGGATTTTTACTCTAGTAGATTCGTGCACAAGTCGAATTATCCCTGTTAAAGTCTGCAAGGCGAGGGTAGAAGTAGTTCTATGCGTTCCTCAAATATTGAGAAGGAAAGATGGTTAAATACTATTGATCAGCATTCTTTTCTTTCCTATCATTGAAATTGCCCAAGCCGATGCTGAACATTGACCATTTTGTTGATCACGAGGGCTACATATAAATTTTTAAATGCTGGTTTTAAGCCCCAATAAGAGCCCTGCGTTCTGAAAAACTTATAACGACGAGGCAAGTTTTTTTTAGCTCATTAAGGTGGGAAAACAAGAAATCTAGTTATCAATTATTATTCCTAAGTATTTAACTTCGGAGGAATCTCGATATTTTTTCCATTTAATTTAAATTTTGGGTTACGAGTGACCGGCTGTTAGGTTTGTGGAAAATAATTGTTTGAGATTTTTCGGAAATGAATAATTTTAATTTTTTGCAAATGTTGCTTTCTTTCTTTCCACCGATGATTGGACAGCCGATCAACTAAGGCATCGGTCAGGTAGAACCTGCTAAAGGTGGAAAAATTCACCAGGCCTATGTTTGGCTAAAGGGTAAGTAAAATATTGTGTTTCAGTCCTTTTCAAAAGTGTACAAAACACTTTGGTATGTTCCTTGCAAGTCGAGTGCTTGGAGAGTGCTGAGCAGTGAAACAAAGAACGCTGGAGGAGTCGGTTCAAAGATGGAAGAATAGTGCAGCGCGGATTACGAAAACAGTTCCAGAGATCACACATACTAAGCTAGAGACGGATTTACTGATTTATGTAAGATTAATTTATATATAGAAATGTTTCTGGATATTGTTTTGTAGAATATCACGAGTATTACCATGATAACAAATATTTTGTCATTATCGAATGCGATTCCTGTTGTGTGATGTGGCTATATCTGGGATATGATGGAATTAAAATTTTAAGTCCCAAAGACCTGGGATCATGCATAAGCCTTGATGGTATCTTCTTTGTTGCTGTCGCTTTATGGCAGTGTTATGCTAATGGATGAGATTTGCTCTATTTTTAAAATAATATTTGATTAGGCGGAGTAAGATGGACGGGTATTTGACTTATTTAGAGCTTTTAGATCACCCGTCCACCATAGCGGATCAAATGCATTCTGCAAGTCTAAGCAGAGTACTGAAGAGTAGTTTCATTATATTTGTTTTTACTAACAGTTTCTTTAAGAAGATGAATTGCGTGCAAGATCTTGGGCGAAAGGCGAGCTGCTTCAAGTTAATAATTGCCTGTTTTGTGAATATGATGTGTTACATTTGATGTTTACAGTTGAAACTCAGTAGAATAGTGAATTAAGTCAATTTCTGCATCTTTAATGTCTTTTTGTTCAGTGGGACCAAACGTAAACTTTCAGTTTTGTGCATCGAAAAATCTGCCTTCTTCCCCGCTGCCCGAATTGCTTGTTTTTGCGTAGAAACTCTAATTTTGATTGTAAAATTGTTTTTTAACTGTATTTGGTGTTGTAAATTTTTCTGTATTTTACACTTTTTAATAAAGATGTAATGAAATTTCAGAAAAAGGTTTAAGTAAAATGCAACAAAAATGTGTATAATGTAATGAATCACACAAGGAAGTCATGTGGCATCCACATCAGATTTTTTTATTATTAGTGCACCGCCGAATTGCCACCCCTAACCTGAAACTCGTTTTTAGAGATTCAGACTTTTAGCATTCGATATATTTCTTAATTTCAGGATCAGTACATGGAATAAGTCAAACATATTTTGCAGTCAAAATCAGACATGCTTACATGCTTATCATGGACACATGATAAAAATTATAGGAAAAATCATACCAAAAAAGAAAGGTTTAAGAACGAGTTTAATCAAATTAATAAATTCTGGGTAAGTTAAAATCGAGTTTTGTTATTAACGTCTAAGGATAAACTATTCCTTCTTTAGCTTCAAAAATAAATCAATATTATAGAATGAATATCGAGTTTAATCTCAGAAAATTTAAAACTGTGATCCTCGATAAAAATAATAAATAATTTAATAATTAAATAATTTATCGACTTAAAAGAAATGTATGATTTATCTGGTGTTCAAAATATATTTAGGGTATAAATATATTATTTCTTCTATTGTTTTATATAAAGCTCTTAAAAATTCTTTCGACATGCATAAGGAAGGCAAACAGGAACGTTTAAAAAGCTCATTCTCTTAGAAAATGTTTTAAAAATAATTTTAAAATAGTTCCTAACATCAAATGAAAAACTTGCAAAATTAATTCGACAGATATTTGATGCAAGGTCTACTGTAAAGTTATCATAAATATAGTTGAAGGTTTGCTAAGAAAAAGTGAAATATGAGTTTAATAACAGGTAATGCAAAATTAATTTCTAGGAATACGCGACTAATACGCATTTGGTTTACTTCCTGTTATTTAAGCATGTTATTTTAAGACAAAACTGTCTTTATTTCTCGCTTTCATTCTCTAGCGTGATTAATTGAAGGATACCAGATCAAACGTTTGTGTGATGCAATGTTTGACTTAATTTGTTTGATTCCTATTTAGTTGTTCATTAATCCATTCATAATCTATGTTTATTAAAGATGTATTTATGTTTTCCTAAAATAGTTTATCGTTGAAGAATTTATGTTTTCTGCATCAAAGGCAGCATGTTCTTTTCATTGCCTTCGTCAACAGCTAACTTTTTCATTATATGAATGTTGTTAATATTTTTCAGGAAAAACATGTCTCATTCAAAGAAAAAACAGTAACTTCTTTTGACATGTATTTTATAATTATATAAAGAACTATAATAACATTTTCTTAATAGCGTAAGGGGCATCAGTAAAATAATACTGTGAACACGAGAAGGGTTTCCAAGATTTCCTCAGGTAGCATATTCTTATTTATGGTTATTGTTGAAGCTAATTAGACCATAACTTGATGCATATTTCACATATGATCCCTCATATATTTGGATTTGGTTTGATTTATTTGATTATAGCAAAGACCTTGAGAATTATCTGCCTGAGGAGAGGAATGCCTTCGTGGAAGACTTTCTAAAGCAATTTAGCTCATATACACATTAATTATGGGGAAATACGAAAACACCCACGCAGTCAGCCCGTTCGCAGAGATTCGAACCCCGGACTAAACTGTTCAGCAATATTCAGCAATTTTACCGCTCGACCATTAGTAGGCCATATTTTTTGGAGGCTGCGTTTAAAAATACGGGTAATATGAAACAAAAATGCAACTGTGTGCATTAAAGCGAATATTAACGAATTTTTGGCTAACGAATTGAAGCTAATAAATTGCTGGAACAGCTTCTTGATATATTTTTACTTAGACCTAAACGTAGGTGTAATTTGTGAAAACACTATTTTTAAAGAGAAAAAATTTTTTAATTAAAATTACCTTCCATTTTTAAACTGCTAATGGCAGAAATTATAAAACATTTACCGTAGCAGAATGACGTGAAGAGGGATTTTAATTAATTAATTTATTTTTTTATGTTTTACGTTACAAGCAAATAATGAGAACTGAATATGCACACAAATACACTTTTTTATATTATTAGATACTTACATCTTCTAAATTTGCATTTTCTGGTACTTCTTTCTTTTCGTTCCTAGTATCATTTACTGAAACGACTCCATTACATTCGTTTCTTTCGTCCTCTGAGCTAAAGTCCACACTTTTAAAATCCGTATCCATAACAGGATGAAATGACTGTTTGTTAAAATCGATCATTTTATTTCCCAGTGTATTTCGAACTACATTTTTAAAGAGTTTAAAACTGTATCTGGGTTTAAAACACACCGTGAGAAACCTAAAAATAGAATAATAGAAAAAGTAATTATGTATACTCTTTAGAAGAATACTACAAGGTGTATCAGTACAGCGGTGACAAACTTTCAGCATAGATAGAGTACACCTAGACGATGGGAAATCATATAAGGAGACAACGATCGTCATCAGAGGAGGTGTTCGAAATTACGACCCGAATCGTGAACCGTGCGTCATGCATCTTCCATGCGATTTTTCATTCGGGATGCAAGTATTCCATGCGCCGAAGAAGTGAGGCCTGCATCCCGGTCCGCGGTCGTAATTTCGAACACCTTCTTTAATGATGATCGTTATTTGTTTTCTCTTAGTTTTTGGCTTATGCTGTACTAAACGTAATAAAACACATTTTGTCTCACTGTTTGCGTCCTTCCTTTTTCGAATTTTGTATCGCCACTACCGCGCCAGGAAAGCGCTTCCGACCATTCATTGCTATGTGATTTTGCATCGTCTAGGTGTACTCTATCTCTCCTGAAAGTTTGTCACCGCTGTACTCATATACCCTGTATACTGAAACCTTTCATATAGACTGATAAATGTAAAAAGTCGTAATGCATAAGCGAGCGGCTCAAACTCAACTTGCACCTATGCTAAGTGCTCAACATGAAAATAGCCGGCGAAGCAAAAGAATTCTTCTAACAAAATTTCTAAAAAAAAAGTTAACAAAAAAAAAAGGAAATTTGAATGGTTTCAGATTTTAAATTACGTCTAAAGGGGCGTTTTTTTTAACATTTTGTGTGTTACCTTTATTTATTAAATATCATGTTCTTCGCACTTAAACCATAAAATTCAATTCAACAGAAATATCTTAAACTAATTTTAAACTCAGCATATCTTTAGAATTTCCTATACACGGTCTCGCGCGTTGGAGATAAAAATTTTTGTTTCCTACGGTGTTGCCATTCCTCGCTTTCAAATCCTTGAGTTTGTTAATCAGAAATTCTTAAATGTCTGACAAAATATGAAACAGATAATAAAACAAATTCCAAATTAGGGCTTCCAAGTGCCCAGATTCGGTGGAAGATTACGTTATTCAAAATCTGATGGCTCTAGATACCGTTATTTTATCACAGTGCGAGAAACATACACACATTTATGGAGATTCTTCATTATTTAATTTCTTTAAATCTAATACAGGGTTGTAATATTTGGTAGTAACAGTTTGAAAAGTGAATCAACACAAAATGCCAAAACGAAATTAATAGCCTTTCTGGGCTAAAAATTGAAATAATTAAATAATTGATTTTAAATTAAAAGAAATGTAGGATAATTTTAAACTGAGCCTATCTTTAGTCTCACGCGCTGGAGATAAAAATGTTTTTTTCTGCACAACGTTGCCATTGCTCGCTTTGAAATCCTTGAGTTTGTTAATCAAAAACTCGTTAAAGTTTTGCAAAATATAAAATAGGTAATAAAACAAATTTCAGATTTTAAATTTGGGCTTTCAGATGCTCATATTCGCAGCAGGATTACGTCATTCAAAATTCGATGGCTCTATGTACCGTCGTTTTATTACAATGCGAGAAACATACATGCACTTATGCATTTATGCACATTCTTCATTATTTAATTTCTTTAAATATAATACAGGACGGCAATATTTGGTGGCAGCAGTTTGAAAAGTGAACCGACATTTAATATTTCCGACGCAAAATCGCAAAACGAAAACAATAATCCTTCAGGGACAAAGCTCCTTTGGACTAATAATAGTTAAGTGATAAAATAAAATAAAATAAATTTTCAGTTTCTCTTTGTTAATGTTTATTTAAAATATACGTAAAGGATAATAATTATAACATAAATGAAAAATTTTATTTTCTCTCAGAAGTCTAAAGTTTTGGTAATTTTATTATTTTTATTTTTTAGACTTTGTAATTCAAACACATTGACAAAAAATACTAAATTTTAGATTGCATTTATTTTAAGTAATTCCGATAGGTCGTATTAACCGCCAAATAACTTACTTTTGAGCTTAAACGGAAACCAAAAATTTCAGAATGCCGAAGTGCCACCTGCTGTCTGCTGGCAACCTAAATTTACTGATGGCATAACGTGGGACATTCTTCCTTTTGTCGGATGGCTTGCAATACAATTATAAAGACACACCTAATCTATTTATTTATGTCTCTAAACCCATAAGCGCCACATACTATCTAAAACTATAATAAATATGATTATTAACTTATAATAATCGTTATTGGACGCATTATTATAACGTAAATAATAATAAATATATAATTAAAATGTATTCACGAGCCGTACAAAACAACTCCAGGAGCCGCGAGTTTCAGACCATTATTTTACGCTGTTTCTCTTGTCATGTGTCTTTTATAACTGTCTTGTATTGTCTTTTAACCCGTTAATCTTGTCAGGTGGCTTGACATACAGTGGCAAAGACACAGACCCAACACACTCATTTAAATCTCTCAAAACTTTAATAAATATATAATTAAAATGTATTCACGGGGAACACAAAATTGCTTCATGGGTCGCGATTTTGAGACCACAGTTTTACAGTACTGACAGAAAACTTCATCACGGTAAAAAGGAATTCCAAATGCTACGAATTTATTAAAGAAGCAAGAAATATCAACCTACACTGCTCGACATTGAAAATGCAACACCAAGAAGGAGTGGTCAGAAAGTGATGAAATTTGGAAAAAAGACAGAGACAGCAAGCGGCAATAAGTGATCTTTATTTCAAAATGATAGTCAGAATGCAGAGCGAGAACGGCGTCGACTCAGTGGGATGTAGGACCACCGCGGACAGCGATGCACGAAGAAACACGTCTAGGCATAGAGTCAATAAGACTGCGGATGGTATCCTGAGGGATAGCTCTCCATTCCCTTTCAACCATTTGCCACAGTTCGTCTTCTGAACGAGGCAGGGGCAGAGTCTGCAAATGGCGTCCAATCACATGCCACACATGTTCAATTGGTGACAGGTCAGGAGAGTACGGTGGCCAGGGAAGCATCTGTATACCTTGCAGAGCATGTTGGCAGATGCGAGCATTATCTGGTCGGACGTTATCCTACTGAAAAATTGCATTAGGCAGCCCTGAAAGTAGGGGATTGCCACCGGCCGCAGTACATTATCCAAGTGTCGTTGGGCCGTCATAGTGCCCTGAATACGAACTAGAGGTGACCTGGAATCGTAGGCAATAGCGCCCCAAACCATTATGCCACGTTGTCGCGCGTTCCACAGTTACTGCCGGATTAGATCTGTCTCCACGTCGAAGCCACACACGTATGCGGCGACAGTCACTGGATAAACAGAAGCGTGACTCATCTGAGAACACGACGTTTCACCATTCTGTCATCCACATCGCTCCAGTTCGGGCACCATTCTAAATGTTGGCGTCTATGCTGTGGGGTCAATGGCAGTCTTCTTAACGGACGCCGTGAGTTCAAGCCACGTTGAATCAATCTACGGATAATGGTTCTCGTCGACACGGGAACATCCAGGGTATCTTGCACGGGCTGCAGAATCGCGGTACAAGTGACTTGCGGGACCGCCACAGATTATCGGCGGATGCTTCGATTCACGCCTGCTGACGTCACTCTGGCTGCACTTGCACCCCTCCTTCTTCCCGCATTCCCTTGTTCCAACCATGTTCGCCATAGCCGATGCACCGGGCTCGCATCCATGTGGGTATCAGCTGCGATTTGACGTAAGGACCAACCCGCCCTTCTCAGCCCGATCACCATACCCCTCGTAAAATCGTCTATCTGCTGGAAGTGCCTTCGTTGACGGCGGCCTGGCATTCTCTCCTATTACACATATCCTCCGGGACAAAAACCAACTTTCTTCGATAATTCGTCTGGCAGAAATAACGACACGAATATTGCCCATTCTGCACGTTTTTTCCCTTACATCTTACTTCACGTGCGTCGGAGAGCTGCGCATTTCACATCATTCGCATAACTCAGTGACGTGCGTCTACTCTAAAATTTGCATAAATTTCTGACCACTCCTTCTTGGTATTTCATTTTCAATGTCGAGCAGTGTATTTGAACAGTTTCAGAGTTAAAATTCGTATTATTTATTGCCATCTAAGCAAGTTCTGTTAAATTAGAAGTCATAAAAATCAAGATTTATTCATACACAAATTCCCGGAGTATATTCTTGTAATTTGGTGTTTTCAAACTACTATATTACTCCAGCTAGTGTATCAGCCAAAGAAATCACTTTATTGTAGGTTACATTTCAGAGATTGTGTGGTTTATCATGGCAGAAGCCATTGATCATTATTCTATTAACACCAGTTCAAGGTATTACAAAGTATGCAATTTGATCTGATTGAAGCAATGGGGCTCTTATTTCTTCCCCTCCACGGTGGATTATACTTATTGACTAGAAATAATAAATAGCATGTAATAATATAATTTATATCTTTTAAAGATAAACAAGTAAAGGTAACATGGCATTTTCTAATATATAATGCACATTTTGTATTTTGTAAATTTGATCCACTCCTGTTCCGAGCGCATTCATGAAGGTCGTTGTTAGTTGGCAGTGAATCGTGAAAAAGAATTGATTCATTTCAATGAGCAAACGGTTCCTATCTGATTCCTTAAAGGAGCGGTTTTGTCCATCTCTACTTCCTACTTACCTTCTGTTTCCTTCCCCCCCCCAAGGGACTTCAGTTGATTGCTATTCGATGATGCACTTTACCACCATAATGTTTCTTTAATTATGAAAAATATTTTTGCATAAATTAAATTTATATTTAAGCACTTTCTGTTGTATATATTTAAACGCTCTTTAAAAAATGATATGAAATTAACAAACTACCTTATGAGAGTGCAGTTTCAATCAACAGATATCGAAGGGGCATATTTTAGGGGGCTAATCTAGAATTAAATTCAAATTTTCACTAACAGATAGCACTAATGGATAGTCTAAAACAGAAAAGCGGTTCCCAAACTTTTCTCTTTCGTGTACCTTGTTGGTTAAGCTACAATTTCTAGGGTTTGAAGTGCTGTTAGAGCTAGTTTAGAAAAGTGTGAAGCAAATGGTGCCATCTAGTGGCAAGCGAAGCTCATAGACATGTTATTTAAAACATTGGAGCATCTGTGAAGGGGAGAAGTAGGAACTATGAAGCACTACAAAAATTAATAGTAGTAAGGTATTAGTAGTCAGGGAGCTATGAAGAACAACAAAAAAATTAAATGGAAATCAAAAAAACCTCTTTGAGTCAAAATACAAAATATGAAGAATTTTTAATAGAGGATTAAAATTAGATCTGCCGTTTTCAAATATATTTACCACTTCTATAATTTCTGTACCACACTGAATCTTCTCAGTGAAGGATTTGGTTTATTTATATTCAGCAATCAAGTCTTTAGCTATTCGATATATGAGTCTGTTTTTATTACGTAATTCGGGTTGTCTTTATTATCTCCCGCGAGGTTATACATAAGGTAAGGGAAGTGATGCTTTCAGTTCAAAATTCAACAGGGAGCTTTCAGCGATTAAGAAGCAATTAGGGTCACCGAAACAGGAATTTTCAATGATGCATGTCTGTTTGTAGATCTCTATATGTGCGAATAATTTATAACTCTTATATCAAACTTCCAAAAATTTCTATTTTCCGTAAAGTGTATGCTCATTAGTTGATTAAATTTGCAGTAAAACTGGACAACCGGTAATGGTACATTACTTGGCCCATAAGAGCTTTTAATGAAAAAGTATGTTCAAATATAATCTAAAACTTAACAAGATAATAGAGGCACTCGACTTTCGTACAACTCGCTATTTCGCACATTTTTAAAAATTCAATGTTTTTAAAGTTTTTTTTCGATATTGCAAAACTATTCGCTTTCATGCAGTCGCTACCACTTACTTTGATAAGAGTGATGCATCATCAGAGTTCTCGGGTTCGAGACACAACCTCCATCGACGGATAGTCTGTGCGAGCGCATTAGCAACAAATATTAATGAGTATATTAATAATGCATAGTTGTACAAAATTTTAAGTGTAATGGCATAAGTATAGCCTCCAGAAAGTAGAAAGAGAAGACGTGGAGTTGGCTACTGCGTTAATAATTAAAGATTAGTTCATTTTTCATTTCGAAACGGAAGTTAATATCGTAAAAGTAAAAAGCTGCAATTCAAAGCATTTTTATTTTTAGATAATGCTCCAAGACTCTAAAAATCTCTGCAGAATTTATATCCGGAAATCAGTATTTCATTTCTTCCTCTCAATATTACCTAACGTTTCCTCGACGAGCTGTATAGCACGTGAATGAAAAATGATAGTCTCGTTTAAACGATATTATATGCAGACAGCAGTGAATCAGGCCATGAAGGCTACTAGCAGGGAAGATTGGCCCACATTAAAAGATTTTTTGAAGACTCTATTATTTATGGAACGTAGTAAATAATACTTGGGATGGAATAAGAGGCAACAATAAGTTCCTGGCAACAATTATGCCCACAAATAATGAGCGATTCTTATAAATTCTGAAGAAACTCCGAAAACTATCACAAATTAAATAGTTACTCTAACGATGAATTAAACTTGAATGTCAAATACGAACATATTAATGAGTTGTTTGAATTTCACTTAGTACTTCTACTACCACATGAATACGTAATTGAACAACAAGAGTTAAATGAAATTCAAAATGAAAGCGACGAAAAAGAAGTTAGATGGATGGCATTTAAGTAACTCTTAAGAAGTTTATAAAGAAAACATCTGAAAGGCGCTTAAACATGCATTTTTAACTTGATTACGTATTTAGCAAGTAATTTTTTAAATAGAACTATTAACCTTGTAAGTGATCATATTAAGTATAACCTTGTAGAGACATTAGGTTTTTTTTTTTTTTGGAACAAGAGAGATGAAAAAGAAGCAATGCCTTCGCCGGGGATCGAACCACGGACCTCTGAAATACCGGCTCAGTGTGCTGACCATTACACCACGAAGGCACGCTAAGAATGTGGGAGATATACCTTATAACCTTTTGTAAATAATCCCAAAGTGCTACCAAGAAAGGTACTACCTAGGTTAGACAGAACTATTTTTAATTTTACACTGTGTCTTTAAAAGTCTGTATTTCTCCTTTAGTTTTCAAAATCGTTGGTTGAAGATGTGCATACAGATTAACCTTGACCTATTGCTAAAGCAAAATCGCGGTTAATCCGGCAACAGATAAAACAAGAGAAAAGAGAAATAACCCATATTATAATTAACAGAAAAGCACTGTTAACAATGTAGCTGTATTTTAAGAAGTTAAATTCAGAGAATAAAGTTATCTGGTTTTGTAAATTAAATCAGTAATCAAAATAAGGACAACACACTTCAAAACAGAAAGAGTAGGTTTCTGAACAGAGAAGAACGTTTTTGTTTATATTACTTTTGTATTTCTATAGAGGCTAACAGAAAAAAGAAATTAATGGCTGTACATTTAATTAAATTTACCATTTAGCATTTTATTTGTAACAAATGATTTACCAAAGTTCATGTACATCAGGTTATGTACAATTAAATTGCGTGCTGTTGTGCTTAAAAACCAGTCCTAAGTATCGTGATATCATCTGCTAACGCTGCTGTTATTTCACTCATTTTCCTCTCCTTTTAGTGTTTCCCGCAGAAATTACGCTTTATTATTATGGCTTCTAATAGTAATCGTTCATCTTTCCTTAATAAAAAATTAAACATTTATATTTAAAACATCTAATATCAGATTAATATAGCATTACCCAAACAAAACACAAAAAAATTACTCCTGTACAATAAAAAATGTCAAAGACATTTAAAATCAAAACTTATGATTTTTGCCGTCTTTTTCGCTCTTTTTGAGGGATCGGTTAAAGCATGAATTAAAGTAACTCAAGACTGATTCTTCGTGACTAACTGCATAGTAATGTTTGCCATTTAATGTACTGCATGAAAAACCCTTTTATAAAGTATTATTTCATTTTTTAGTCAAGTGCAAATTTAAATATTTCACTCTTTTTGTCCGACCTCTAAATGTGATTTGAAACTCAGATAAGATGTTTTTCATTTTACTTTATTTTTAGTTACAGATATAAAGTTACAGATATATGCCGAAAGTGAAGACATTTTGCATAATTAATGCTTTTTTTCTTTGATATCATTATGATTACATTTATAGTCCTTGTAGTCTAGTTTATATCTGATTCATCAGTACATGTTGCATTTTAATATTATTGTTTTTTCCTGGGTACAAGAATGAGTTCCTGAGTGATAAGTGAAAGTACTTAGCATTTTAAGTAAATACAATTAACTAAACAAAAATCGGTAAATGGACTTCGAATTTAACAAGATACACTTAAACAAATTAATTTTCCTACAGCATCATTATTTTCACTTAAATACCCATAAATTAAAACATTTCTATTCGATTGTGGCACGATATTTTGAAACTTTTCCTTCATAAATCAAATCATTTGAAAAGTATGTAAAACTGTCAAATGCTACAGAATTAGGTACTGCAATTCTTTTGCTTACTGAACATTTTCTTTATGAAATCAAATGTTTTATTATGTGCATGACTGGAGTATGAAAACCTTTATCATAATTAATTAAAATATATTAAAAACTACTTTATAATGCTAAAATAATTTGTCTTGGACGTGAATTCAGAAAAGCTCTAAATTATACAATTAAACACATCTTTAAAAAGACATTTTGGAATAACATCCTCTTGGTAAAATTCTTTTTATCAGAGGACGACAGTTTTTTAAAATTTTAGAAATTCTGTTAATAAAATCATATTTACTTTATACAAATATTTTGTACTTATCATAATTTATACAAATATTTTGTACTTATCATAATTTATACAAATATTTTGTACTTATCATAATTTATACAAATATTTTGTGATTATTATTTTTCTGCTGTGTGGTATTGTGCTTTGAGTATGACTTATGCAAAGAAATTATTTCACCGGCTTTCAGCGTTACAGTTGCTGCCCTCAGTTAGAGAATGAGCCAGATTTAACAAATGTGCAGAAGCAAAAACGTATGCAGACATTTTTGGAAAAATGTTAAACCAATGAATATTGAATCATATACAGAAAATTTAACTTTCTGCTAAATCTTCTAAAATTTCATAGGCTTTAAAGAGGGAAAAACAACGTACCTGAGAGTTTCATTTGCGCTCGACGTTTAGTCATAAACTCCAAATGTTATTCTTTTTATTACTAAAAGAATCCGACCTTCAAATGAGCTCGAAAATATCTTAATACTCTCAACGATGTAGAAGTATATCATGCATTAAGATGACCATTCTATTTTCAGTTTATGCAACGAAGAACAAAGGTCAAGAATATTCCCCATCGGCAACGTGTCATGACGGTCCAAAGAGATGACTTAAGATAATTTTTCAAGATGGGTCACAAGCAATGACTTCCAAGAAGTATTTGCTTCCTTTGGTCATCATGGGTTATCAGATAATTTTGTTAGAGCCTAACTCAGAGATAAAGTACTACGCTTGAGTTATTTAAATAAACCAGATATTATAATTCGATGGGATATTTGAATGGAATAAAAAACTGGTTATGGAAATATTTCTACGTATCATCAGAATCACTCTCCTATTCTTATCTTGTAAATACCATTGCCATTGTAAATACTATTAAATCATTTTAGTTAACCTAATTCCGTCTGTAAACATTCAAATTTCGGATCTGTACGACATGTTAAGTTCTAAAAATACATATTAGGAAATTTTTCCTACGAAATAATTATAATTTTAGGGTTTTTATCATCTTTAATTTCTTTGCTTCAAAACTCTTTTATAAATATGCTATCCTATCCTATCTAGTTTTAGAAGCTGTAATTACGCACTTCTAAAACTAGTAGCTAATTTCTAAACTAAGTAGTCTTCCAATTTATCAGGTTCTCCATTCAAAGAGACAATTTGTTGCAACTCACTGAAGACAAATTGTGTGTTTGTAGTATAAATGCATTGTGTGCATAAGTGCATTTTGTAGTATAAGAAAGCATGGTAATGGACGAGACTAAATTTCTCATGTATTTTTCAATATTTTAAAATATGCAATCTCGAAGTGAATCTTCGATTTTACTGTAATTAACAGTCATAAATTAAACTTCTTAATTCAACTTAATATCCTAAAACTTTTTATTTTAGGAAGAGTATATTTTTTTTCACTTTCTTTAAAAATATTCTAAAAATAGTACTAATTCCTTTTTATCTCAAATGGTGTTACCGAAAAAAGGCTATTATTCCCGAAATGGAATTTTGCGTCGAATCGCTTCAAATGCCCGACTCACTTTTTATATTGCTGCCTCTAAATATTATCGATTTGTATTATAAAGAAACTAAATAGTGAAGGATCTACATGAATGCTTGTATGTTTCTCGCATAGTGAAAAAACAACGGAATCTAGAGTCATCAAATTTTTAATAACATAGTCCTTTGCCCGAACATGGGCACCTAGAAGCCCGAATTTGGAATTATGAATTTGTTTTATTGTCTGTTTCCTATTTTGTAAAACTTAACGAATTTTTGATTAATAAGCCTCAACATGATCAAAGATAGCAATTGCAACACTGTAGGGAATAAAACATTTTTATCTCTGGCGCGTCAGACTGTCTACCGGAAATTCTAAAGCTATGCTGTTTTTATATATTTTTAGTACAATGTGACGTTAGCGCAAATGCTCTCGAAATGTGTATGTGTCTGTAAATGAAAAAAATGCGAGTTTGGGCGTCCTATAAAATATAAAAAGCTTTTGTTTTTTAACAGCATTCGGCGTTTCTGCGTTTTACCTGATTCTTTCATTGCACTTTTTACAAGCAGGAACGACTTTCGGTTTAGAGCAATCGTTGGCAAGATGGTGAACGTATCCTAAAGAGTTATAACAATCAAATTCTCTTTCATAGTTTAAGAGCACATTCAGTTTTTGAATATGTATTAAATTTCTTCTTATTACTGTTTTTATAAAATGTCTCTTTCTATAAAAATATATAAATATGTATAACCCTTGTCTACTTATACCTTCTGTGTCATTCTGCAATAATACCGCATTGCACAATATAGACGTGGTAAGTAACAAATCTTTCTCTTTAACTTTCCACAGCTTACTGTTCCAACAAAGTAGACCACTGCGTTTAGGATTGCAGAATTTGTTCTGGATTTGCAATAACGATTTAAATGATTTTTCTTTGGACAAATAAAACATCTTCCGTTGTTTTTAAGACCCTTTTTAGCGCAAAACAGCGTTAGCCCAGAAGGGTTATTAGTCTCGAAATGGCATTTTACGTTGAATCACGCTAAAATTCTGAATCACCTTGTGATATCTTCTTGTTAAATATTTGGATTGACAGCTAAAGTAAGTGCAGAAACCAGGCAGGAGAAGGGTTAAATGAACTCCTCATTAAAACTCTTTAAGATTCACGAAGCGTCGACTTGACGCTAACAAACTACGCATCGCTTGGGCGGTAACTCAACCAACAAGAACTAAACTAAAAATTCAAAGATTTTAACGAACAGTAAAGTATTTTTACCAGGGCTCAGATAATCCTGTTACCCAAAACCGCGTTGAAGGTCTCATGGCAGCCAAGTAATAGCTGTTACGCCACTTTAACCATCAATAAATGCAGAATCAGAAGCTCACGCTACAAAGGTACAGTGCTTGCTTACACTCCCTTTCACTTTCTTCTGGAACTCAGTATTTAAACCTTCTCTCCTAAAGGTAGAATTTGTATTCCTTCACGCCCGCTACCAAATTTAAATATTCCGGCATTGACAATTAGGGGAATGAAGGCTTACAGGGAAGAGTAAACTTAACTGTTTAGTGAAAATAATTATAAATACCTACAACCTTTCAAAATGTTGTTACTAAATACCGCCGTCCTGTATTATACTTAAAAAATTAAATAATGAAGAATCCGCATGAATGTATGTAGGTTTTTTGCATGGTAAAAATCAACGGTACATAGAGCCATCAAATCTTGAATTATATAATCCTTCACCCGATTATGGGCACCTGGAAGCCCGAATTTGGAATTTCAGTTTTCTTTTATTGTCAATTTCATATTGTGTAAAACTCTAAAGAATTTTTGATTAACAAACTCAACGATTTCAAAGCGAGCAATGGCACCACTGTACGGAATGAAACACTTTTATCTCCAGCGCGTGCGACTGTGTATGGGGAATTCTAAAAATAGGCTGTTTTTAAATACAAAGATATGTGTGTGATATTGCTGTTGAACTGAGTTTTACGTTGTTTAAGTGCGAAGAACATGTTATGTAATAAATAGAGGTAACAAACAAAACGTTCAAAACGCCCCTTTCGTCGTAATATGAAATCTGAAAGCTTACTTTTTTTTATTTTTGTTATAGTGACTTTATGCAGTTTTCGAATTTATGTCCTGAGTTAGCACAAAATGTACAAGATCATTTATCGCACTTAAGATCATACCAATAGAAATTTTCTTTTCACCATTTCCGCGAACGGTCTTTTTCTGAAATGGAAATTTATGAATGCTTAGTTTAACGCTCAAATATTGAGGGTTCTTAACTGTATATTCGCCCTCTCTTTTGTTTTGAAATAGAAACTTTCGTTCTTTGTTTTCGATTTCCGATTTCAATAACTCTGATACGTTACATGCTTTACCTTCAATATAACATCTGCTAAATTCTAAAGCAATGCTATCTGTAATCAGTTTAATTAACATGAAAAATAACAAACTACAGTAGTAATTAATCTCTATTCTCAATTCTATTATATATTTCAGTGTTTAGCCTTCTTATTTGGATCTGGCAAGCAGGTAAAACTCTCGGAGCTATTTTATGTTACTTGCAGAACCTATAAGTTACCACTTCAGATTATTCATGTGTTAACTGAAGTTTGATCCCGTTACGATCTCAATAGCTTCCTTTCAACAACTCAGTAGCTGTATCATAATTATATCATATCCAAAATAAGTAACCCTTCCATAACTATGAAAGTAGATCCTATCAAAATAAATCCAAGACAATTAAATTTTTCTAATTTACTGAGTCATGTATTAAGCTTTCGAACTAAATTCAAAATTCCTGAAACCTTTCTAATGTGCCATCGAATTGTTCAGTAACTAATTTCGGCAATTTTATGTCGTATTATAAAGCTCTGCAGTTTGATGAAAAAAGCAGCAGAGTAAATCGGATTTAAAACAATTCATTAAAATTTAAATATGAGTAATCACTGATTACCTTCGTCTGAGTTATTAATAAATTAATAGAACCGTTGTCTTTGAAAACCCTTAATTTTCATCGTTCATTATCGTCATACGTGTATTTTGTCAGTTCAACATCGTATAGGATTCGGAATACACAGATGTTAGAAAAGTTCTCTGTGGGCTCAAATCAACATTCATATTTGACAAACTTTATTCACGTGAATATGTTGACAACCAAAAAATGAGAAAATGCAACTTCTTCAAATAACAATGTTTATTAAGATAAGAATGATGTTTAAATTTAATAGATCTGCGAGTTGTATTGTCACCTTACTTCTAATGCTAAATATTCTTTTTTTAAATGGAATGTAACTACTGGAAAACTTTAAGAAAATTATATGCCATTATTTAACTAAAATATAATTTCTTATGGGACTATGAACACTTTATTTCAATTCACACAGAGTGCCAAGTAACATCGCTCCACGTGCCAAGCCTGGCATAGCAGCTGTAGGTTGCCATCTGTTAAACGAATACAGAATATTGTTACGAATTTTCTATTTAGTCAGATATTTTTAATAGAATTATAATTAAAATTGTTTTATTTCCTAGTGCAATGCAGCGCCTGACATATTTTAAGAGAAAGCTACGCCGGAAAAGTAAAAATAGAAAAGCACGTGCATTTAATATTGAATAAAAGTTTATCTCCGTAATTGATATTTAATTTCAATAAATTTAATTGACTACTATGTTAGCTGTAATCGTAATTCTACTCCATTTGCTTTCCAGAAATTTCTAGAACTCTCTCGCGCGGCTGAATTAAAAAGCTATAAATGCCGGAGAGAAATATCTGAGTAGTTCGTTTTAGTGAGCTGTTGTTGTTTACTTAGCTGCTGTAATTTTGATCGGATTAGCTTTCTCTGTGCTTCGGTTTGTGTTCTATTTAATGCTTTAGCAGTTTAAAATATAGCTACTGATTATATTGCGTGATATTGCGATATTGTACGAATATCTTTGAGGAAAAATCCAGCGTTTTGTTATGTTTCTTGTGATAAGAATAAATTTTATTAACTTTTTATCGGAATTGTGCATTCAATATATTACGAACCCATACGCACACAGCAATATAATAGTAAAACCCATAACGTGTTAATATATACTAAATAAAATGTATTATATAACCGATTGTAATTTTGTCTTTCTGGAAACTTATTTTAATTTAAAAATGTATTCAAGGTACTATGAGAAATGAAGTACAATAAATATTTTGAATTCATATTTTTTTAAGAAAAGATAATAAATATATATTTATAATACTATTTTATCAGAAATCAACTTAAAAAATGATAATGACATTAAACATTTTTATTTAAAATAAATGCACTCAAAAGCGCTGAGTAATTTAAATAATTTCGTAAGTACTGAAAAATACAAGTTGCAAAATGCTTTGGTAAAAAATGCTTCAGTCTTCTATTCTTCAATAAATCTGAAAAGCACCCAGTTATTTTTACACTAGCTTTCATTTCTTTGAGTGTATGACTCTTTTGATAATTTCTCGCATCCAGCGCTTTCAGTTACGTCTGAAAAAGTAGAAATTTTTAGGATATATAAGTACAGTAATTGATAATGCATTTATAAACTATTACATAAAAAAGTTTACTGCTTCATAATTAAATAGGAAAATCGCATTTTCTGTCAACATGGATTCCCTTTCAATTTAACGCTCGTGATATCATTTTGTTAACAAATTTCAAAATTCTTTAAGCGATAAACATTTAGTTGTATGAATAGAAGATAAAAACTATTCCCTCTACGAAAATTCACTAAAAGATTTTAGGATATTATTCATCGCTTTCCTTCTTTCGCTTTTCAAACTCTCAAATTCAATACTGCTGCCATCACTGAGTGAAAAAAAAAAGCAAATTCAAGTTACATAACGTTACATGAATATGTATTACTAAATCGCATAATATCTAACAAATATATATTAATTCAAACATGCTTATTTCAGAAATTTGTTAGAAATCTAGCTCGTATTTCTAGTTAACATAAATTAGAAACTTTTTATTTCAAGTAAGTTTTTGAGATTTCCTATAGAGGAGCACGAAACTTATACAAGAGCATACAACAACATGAAACTAAGAGACCTAAACTATTCTCGGTCCCGTCTTCTTCCCATCTTATGTACCTTTAAATGACTCCGTTTAGCGCCGTTTCATTTAAAGCTTCTTTTTTCAGGAATGCATTCTGACCCCTAACCTGGCTAATGGGGTATTTATATATAAAAATATATAATAAAATCCCATTTTTTTCACTTACTTTCACAGGTCTAATAAAATATTCCCATTTTTTATCTTGTCAGAATAACATAGTCTGCTTATATTTTTTTATTAAATATTCAGCTAAGATTTTCGAATCTAAAAGCTTTTGAATTGCATAGTATAGTGATTTCCTTGTTTCCTCAACTAAAATGCTTAAATTTAAACCTCCATTTTGAATGTTAGAAGTTATATCTTCAGTATTTCAACATTCTGTTGGTCTGGTTGTTTTAATTATCAAAAAAGAAATTAAATTAGCAAGAGAAGTATGTCGCTAACGTGAAGCAAAAGAAGTACATACATGTGTTTCCCTGACAAAATTATTGCTTTGTTCTTTCAATTAAATAAACAAAAAATTAACATATATTTTAAGTATGATAATTCTAATTAAATTTCGAATTTGGAAAAGAAAATTCTTTCCTTTATGTACAAAAACATGTTTCTTAACTCACTTGCTGAATTTTTCAATCGAATTTTCAAATTTTTTAAGATATTACTTCATTTTAAAAGTTACAGAAAAGTCATGAAACGAAGATTCGATGACATTTTCACGTTTTCTAGCGAACTTGTAAAGACACAGGATTTTTTGAAGCAGGAGACATGAAAAATGAGCAACGCCTTCGCCGTGAGCCGAACCACGGACCTCTCCAATACACGTCGAGCGTGCTGACCGCTAAACCACGAAGGTATGCAAAAAAGCGGGAGAAATACCTTATAAACTGACTTGAGTAGTATCTTGATTCTTAAATTACAACGTTTTAATTTTCATTTATTATATGTTACTATTCAAATACTTCAGAAAATTCACTTCTTTGTGGTGAATAATTATTATTAACTATGCTTTCCAATTAAAAATAAAGCTGATTGTATTTTAGTTTGCCATCACAATTGAAAATTAATCATTTCTAGCTCTAAACTCACCTTTCTTACAAAAGTAATGTTTCGTTCTGAGATAAGAGAGGCGTATATATACATAAAGTCCATATATAACTGCAGAAACCAGGCAAATAATGGCTATAACTCTAAATGCTGTTCTTCCTCCATAAGCATCCATTATCAGTCCGCCTGTAAGACTGCCTATACCCTTGCCTGAGAAAATAAATTTATTCATTATTGCCTAAGAATCATATATACATGTAAGATATAATAAAATTCGATGACTATGTTAAGAAATAATTCGCAACCTTAAAACTGACTATTCTAAATTTTGTTTTTTTACCCCTAAATTTATCTGTTCTCCCAAATTCGAAATCTTTCCAAGATACATAACGCTGCTTGAAAAAAGGAAACTAAAAAATTAACCAATAGCAGCTTAGCTTTACATATGCACCTAAGTAGTATAAGTACTGCTTCCAGCAATTACGCCTTACTACGCAAACAACTCTGCGCCGCTATGCTTTCCTGTTTAAAATGCTTACGTCGTACTTTTAAAGTCTGTGTACATAAAAATTATTTCATTCAACTAGGATTGAAAAATATCCTATCTACAGAAAGTTGATTTGACGTGAAGAAAAATAAAGATGGTGACTATTCAAGCTCAGTTTTGTTAGCTGAGTTATTCTGCCTTCACCCTCAGCCAAGGAATACGCCTTAAAATGTGACATTATTAAAGAAGTCAACTAGAATATGTACACTGCACCAAAAAAAATGGGACAGTTCTATATCTCCCGTTCTACTGGGCCGATTGACGAAATTCAAATTGCGTTTTTCATGTCCAGAAAGCGCGACTTAGGCTATATATTAGATTTATATATATTAGATTTATATATATCATTATAACATAAGTATTTTGACACAAAATCGGACTTTATCTGAAATGACATAACAATTTTTTCCATATTTCGATTCTACGACTCAAATTATGCCGAGGTATTAAAGTTTGTAAAATTTAGCGAGAAATTTATGCAGAAATTCATAAATTTAACTTGGCGAATTTTTTTCAGTCTGAGCCAGAATAATTCACTTGGGGAACTTCTTAATATGTTGCAACCTATTTTCCTTCCCTTCCATTGTGCAGGGAGGAAAAAAAGTCACATCCTTCCTGTCTTTTAACACTGTGAATAAGAGGAAAAAAAGTCACATCGTTCTACCTTTCAAATAATTTTAGCAAAGTGCGTAAACCACATTTTCGTTATTATCGCTTTCAACAAATATTCCAAATTTCAAAGCGCGCCAGTATATAAATTCATGTATATCTTCGGAAATTTTGAATAAAAAGTTCTAATTTTTGGCAGGTATCTTAGAAATACAGATGATGGTAAAAGTTTTATAGATTATAATTCAGAATTTTTTTCGAAAAATTTGTAAAAAGTATTTCAAAATACAAATTTAAAAAATAAACCATAAAAAATCGCCGAATTTTGTTTGGAATGAACCTAAATTTCGAACTGTGTAATAAGGAATCAAATAAGTTTCATAAAAAAAGATATTAATAAATATATATCAAATTCAATTAACATTGAGGAGCTAAACTTTTGAGAGCTAATTTTTGAAAAATTACTCGTACGATTTTTACAAAAGTTGGCAGTTTGGCATAATTTAAGTCGTAGAATCGAAATATGGAAAAAAATTGGCTTTCAGAAAAAGTCCGATTTTGTGTCAAAATACCTATATTTAAACAATGCTATATATATAAATCTAATACATATCTTAAGTCGCGCTTTCGTGACATGAAAAACGATATTTGAATTTCGTCAATCGGCCCAGTAGAACGGGAGATATAGAACTTTTTTTTTTTGGCACAGTGTACCTGCTGCCTCAACTCTAGTGGAAAAGTATCTGCAAGTTCGATCATCCAGCGGATCATCAAATTAATTTTCGGGGTCAAAAAATGAAAATGATTTAATGGCGTGGTCAAAAGTTCTTCGAGGATCACTGAACTGTGTGTTTTGGCGATGGAAACTCTAATGGGTAATGCACCTGAAAAAAAATAATTACGTCAGCGGAATGTGTTGATTCCGGAATCCAGAGTAACTGTCTTCTCCTGATTAAAACTTGTGCCGTCGAAAAGTATTTTGATCGGCAAAATCATTGTGCCTAGCCACATTTCTTCTCACCTAACAGCGCTTCAGCTTCAAAAAGAAATTCAAAACAAGTGTAAATATTTAAAGTGAAAATAAATTTATTTTTAAAAATTAATCTAGCGTAATGAAAGTCAATTAATGTGTAAGAAGATTCCTAGTTTATTTCAACAACGAAATTCTGTGATTATTGAGGTCATCATTCTTTCTGTGAATAATTTGTTACTACATCTATTCCATCGTATAATTTATGCCTCAGCTATCTTCTCCTTTAAAAGTAAGTTCAAAGTTGCTTTTCTCGTCCAAGCTGAATTGAAAAATTGGAATGATTTTTTTACCCGATTTATTCATCAATTTCTGATTTCTAAGTCTTGTGAGATACACTTTTTTTTAAAAAAAATTGTTTTATTTAGTATTTAGTGAAACTAAAAATATCATATTGTTACGAAAAATTCGGCGGTTGCGATTGTATGTAAGCTTTCCGGCATAGCACTAGGGTTGCCATAAAATAGTGTATGGTAGGGTTGCCAGATTGGCGACTTTATCGCCCATTTGGCGACCAAATTGGCGATATCCCATGGTCCAATCGGGAAGCTTCTAGAATAACTTCCTGTCGAGATATTTCTCGAAACGCGTGGAACTTAAAGAAAAGCTATATAAACCCTTGCGTTTCTGAGAGCAAGTTAGTTGCGAGTAGTTACGAGATTGTGAAGTTAGTTGTGAGCAGTGTGATTAAGAGTGTGATTAAGTGTGAGGTTGTGAGAATAGCTGCTCACTGCGAGTGCTAAGCTACGCGAGAGTTCTGTGAACGGAAAGCAATCGAGATAGTGCTTTGCCGTGAAGCTATCTTTACAGTATAGCTTGACAGTGGATTGGTGATTGTTCCACGGTGTTTTATTATAAGTTTAGTGTTGCCGTGAAGCTACCTTTACAGTTACAGCCTGAAGCTGTGTTGCGGATTGTTTCAGCGTATTTATTGTAGATTTTCGACGCTTTTAAAGGTAATTTTGGAACTGTGCTCTAAATAGTGATTCTTGTAAATAAATTGTGCTTTTTATTGTTCTGCATCGTGTTTTCATCGGATACTCTCAAACCCACGAACCCGTATAACGCAACAATATTATTGAAATTGTTAATTATTATTATTAAATTGAAAATCTGAATATATATTGCTGTTTCTTCTTGTATTGGATTAAAAGTAAAACATTGTTTTATGAAAAATAGTATTAGAAATTTGAATTCTATTAATTTAGTAAAGTAAGTAAAGAATTGTTAGATTTTTAATTATTTTTATAATTATATTAAGATTTAAATAGGAATTTCATAATTATTCTGAGAAAGAAGCGGATATAAAAAGTAAGTGAAATTAGTACGGATAAGTAATATAGAATTATGCTAAATGAATGTTATAATTATTAATAATTGTATGTTAAATATACAGTATTTTGAAGGAGTACTAGTTCAGATACAAAGGCCATGTTTTTACTTCTGTTATTTGTTTCTTTTACCTTCCTCATATCACTTAAATACCACGCTTACTCATTTGCATTACACGCGTTTTTGAAAATACATTCTGGTAGGAAATTGTAAGCTGAAATTAGGAGAGACAGGAAAGTGTGACAAACGTAAAGTAACTATTATAAACTTAGGATAAATCTTACAACCTTGCTTTAATTTATATCAATGAATTAATATAAAGTTTTAAATCCCTGAGTTTATTAATTAATTACAGATCGATTATTTAAACATAAATTAAAACCATTCGTTTTGTTAAATAAGAAAACTCACAAAATCAGCTCTGTGCCATGATGCGTGAAAGACAAATTAAAGATCTTATATTACGCACAAGACACCATTTGAAAGGCGTTTTTTCTAGATTCCTTCCGTCCTTTCCATACGCTAGTTTCTGAGGCATGATTGTATACATGGATTTGATTTTTCCAGGAGGTGAATTTTATATTTTAAGTAGAAATAATACACCTTTTGTGAGATTAAAAAACTTGTTATGCATACATGACGCCACCTGACCTATTATACATACATGTACACCACATGACTTCCTTGCACGGAATATTAAATTATACACATACTTTCTTGCATTTCATTTAAACTTATTGAACTGGATTAAATCTACTTAATTGATAGCGCATAAATATCAATAGAATAAGTGCACTCTAAAATTCACTTTGTTTCTTTAGTATAGCGACACTTTGGCGCTAGGTTCACTAAACAGCGATACATCTCATCCATTTTATAACTCAGAATGCACAAAACATTATAGCATCTCATGAATTATCTAATCGTTGCCACACGTTCTATTCAAATACTATAATAAAACAAAAACGATGTGTAAAAGAAGTTAAACAAACAAAAAAAAGAAAAACGAAGCAGTTTTTCACAGACGATTCAGTACCTCTCATTCAATTAATTCAGATCTCACTTCGCGACAAGGCAAAAATACCTAAAAACTCAAAATACAAAATATCTATATTACAAATTACGAAGTAAATCTTAAACACTTATTTCCTGCAATAAATTCCAGGATGGATTAAGCATGATTTAATTCGCAATAGTAAAAGAAGGCGTCATCTTTGTTATTGCGAAGCTTATTTTATATAGATTGGGAACAAATCCACTATTCTCCTAAGTTTCAAATATAAACAATATGGCTGCATGGGATAAATGATTAGGCTTAGCTGAACTTAAACAACTTTTAAATTGTTGATAATTCTACAAATCTTGCGTGCAGATTTACTAAAGGCACAAAACTATAATTAGAAGATAAAAACAACATAATTCATTCATTTTTAAAGCAAAAAATGCGCAATTCACCAGCATATAAGAATAAAAAAACTTAGCTCAGTGAGCCGAGTAATAGAGTGGATATATATATACATTTATTTTATACACTTTTGTGCCAAAAGTGCCAAACCCAATCGAGCATCTGTGGGACCATCTCGATCGAGTTGTTCGCGCCATGGATCCTCAACCGCGTAATCTAGCGCAGCTGGCCACGGCATTAGAGTCGGCATGGCTCAACATCCCAGAGAACACCTTCAGGGACCTATGTGACTCTCTTCCTGCACGTCTCGCAGCAGTCCGCTCTGCGAAAGGTGGTTATTCTGGCTTTTGACAGATGGTCACATTAATGTGACTGGACTGTGTACATACATATGTACGTACGCACGTACATACGCACAGACGCCAGGAACAAAATGTTTTCAGAATCCATTTTAAATCAGTTCTATAATTTTTTGGGGAAAAAGAGTCCTTTATTATGTCCTTACATACAGATGTCACCCAAAAACATCTTTTAATTGTATTCGATAGAGGTCAAAATGGATATTTTCTTTGAAATATGCCCGAAATTTTTCAGGATTACGATACTTCATTTTTACTTCGTACGAGGAAGTACAAAGTGTGGTGTTAGAATTTAACATCATCTTAAATGAAAGAGTTTTAAGTATGTTTGTGCGTATTTAAAAATCAAAATAACTGGGCTGAGTAAAGAGTAACGATTTCGAAAATTATTTGCAAAGCTATCACCGTATATATCTGAATTTCTATCCTGGTACTAAGTTTAAATGTTATGTAGAATCCTGATAAATATCATAAATCCAATGTTCTTAATTATTTAAAGGACATCGTTTATCTTAGATTACACAACATAATGTTTCTATCCACACACGAATGTCTGAATGACTATAATAATTCAAGCATTAAATTATGTGTTTAATCTATAAGGAAAAATAATGCAATAACATTATCTTAAGAAAAAAGTCTCATAATGAATAATACTAAGGTATAATAACAAATTTCTTAATACTGTAGCAAAACAATACTTTTAAAATAAACTTAAAAACGACAACTTAATAGAAGTAATATACACATAAAAATTTTTTTGGTACTTTCTAAGTTCAGATTCAGATATTCAGAATTTGCAAATCGATGTAGTAGAAGTAAACTGATTACTTATGCAATATGTATATTAAATTGCTTACCTATACTGTAATGAATAGCTCCTGCTGTCGAAATAACCGTTGCTGTAAGGCCTTCAGGTGCTATATCGTGGCTATGAATAACTACTGCTACCCATAACATATGATATGTGAATACTGAAGTAAATTCTAAGAGAAGGGCAAGCCATGGATCGTACAGAAAAGAATATCCAAACGCGCTAACAGTATATGCCAAAAGAGCTAATATGAATAAGTTATAAGATCCTACTTTCTTTACCCACCAATTGGTGGTCAGTAAAAATGGTAGCCCATAGAAACTACTTGCAGCTGGAATTAGACCTAGTAAAACACCAGGCGTGTCTAACTCTACCAAAAACCAATTCGTAAAGTTCTTCGTAAAATTCCATGAGGTGCCAAGAACAAAAATAACTAAAATAAAAGATATAACATCAATATTTTGAATCATGTAAACTGTCTTTCTCCGCATATTTTTCCCTGGAGGTTCAGTTTTCACTTTAAGTGTCCAAATAATGGCTAAAGTTACCAACAGCACTCCTATAAAAAGATACAGGGCAGATGCATAATTCTTTTCATTTCCTGAAGTTGTGCTTGCGTCAACCACGTATCCGGCAATGGGAGAGAATATTAAGATACCAAGAATGGAAAAGAAACGCTCTCGTCCGAAATCAGAGTTATGTTCCTTCACTAAAGACATTGAAGCAACATCTAGAATACGATAGCAGTTAGAGTACGCTGTTAGATAAAGAACAAACAACATAATATTCGTAACCAAGAGCTTCCACCTGTACCCTGTTTCCCATGCACACTTTTCATCCGATGAAAACGTACATTCTATACTACAGTGCCGTTTTTCTGACTCATTGCACCAAGAATAAGTTGTATATTTATTCAATACAGAAAGTATGTTGTTAAAAGTTTCATCATGTGTTCTTGAAGTACCATTCATGTGAACAGATATAGAGAAGTTTATAAATTTTTCTTTATCTGCAAAATCGATACCTGTGATATTATCTCCATCGCATGAATGTGTAACATTTTTAGGGCACTTAATGTTACAAGAATTTGTTTCGATAGCATCTACTGTAACTTCAGAGCGAGTTCTTGCAATCAGTCTGCCCAGTGTTTGTTGATCGCATTCAAAATTCACTGAATACGATTCACAACTTCCGGTACTCATTCTTGGTACTATAAGCATCCCAACAACAAATAACATTGTAAGTATAAGATTACCTACAAGAACTGGTTTAGAACGGCCTATCTTATCTGCTATTACTCCAGATAAAGTTGTTCCTATAAACTGGACTATAGGAGCTATGATGTATATTATCGACAATTCTGATAGAGCAAGTCCGCGCTGCTTGAAATAGACTGTAAGAAATGGTGTGATGACGGCCCCATCTGCAATTAAAGGAAAACACTAATGTAATATTATATGGTTTGACTATGTATTACTAAACCTACGTATACATTTGTAAACATTCATGCACTTGTAAAATGAATACTAAACAAAAATTGCATTCTTCTACTTTATTTTTTAGTAATAATCTCTTGTTACCCTGTAAAGTCCTTAGGTATTTTTGAAAAATATGCAATGCTCTCAACGGAAGCCGAACCCGCCGAGTGTGCTACCTTTACACCAAGAAGGCATGTAGAAAGGTGGGAGAAAATACCCTGTATACGCCTCCTTTTAAAAGGTGACAGAGGATTAGGAAACCCAGTCTCCAATTCCTAGTGGTGAAGAATCGTCATCTCCCAACTTTTTTTTAGTTCGGGCACCACCATAGAGTTATTAGGTGTTTTTGAAGCAGAAGGCATAAAAAATGTGTGATTCCCTCTCCGAGACTCGAGCCTGGGCCTCTTGAATACGCCAAGTGTGCTACCGTTACACCACGAAGGCATGCAGATAGGAGGGAGAAAATACCTTATAACCTTATAAGACTATTATTTAAATTGGCATTTATTAACAATTTAAACATATAGTATAACTCCTCCTTTCCATTTCCTGACCAGAAATGTAACTTGAGCTACAGAGTATTTGAGTTTAGGTTTTTGAATTTATGACAGAGCGTGTTTTCGCCCTTCGTGGCCACGCTTCATAGTTCCTGCAGCTCTGATAAATTTGCGATTATTCGACTTTGAGTTATTGTTGCCGATTTGTGAATTGTTACGCAGAGCTTTTATGCCAATATAGATTTAAATTCAATTGTGAAGTCTTTGAATATTAGTGTACATTTTAAATTCTGAGTTTAACTGTTATTTTAATTCCATCGCCGCAAGTTGGAGTTCTTTCCGTTAGCACAATAAATACATTTGTGTTCTAAATTCTGCTAAATAAAAATATTTTTTAGCATTTTCTGGTCTCTATAATTACTTCAAACACAGCAATAATTCTTAAATAATAAATTTACGTTATAAATTGCGTAAATAAATTACGCAATAATTAATTTACGTCTTTTAGGAATTTGGAACTAGTTTATGCTCTCAAAGCAAGCCAAACTCTACAACCCTTTTTTATTATCAGTTTCACGATAATAATATTTTCAATACTACATTTCGTGCTATATAGCGTGGACTGTATTTTTACTGTTTTCCCTAAAAGAGATAAGTAGGCTTTATTGAGAGTAATTATTTGTTTTAATACAGATGTCTTCTATTTTCCCTCGGTACGTTAGTCCACTGCCATGACAGATTAACTCATTTTTCAGTTTTTAACCTTAGTATTATGTTAGGTCATTTCCACTTGACGCTAAATTTCTGTAACAGCTATGGTTTTAAATAGATGAATATAACAGCGAAAAAAATACTTTCTTTAGTAAAAATGAACTAAGATTATATGCAATTTTAAGGATTTAGAATATATTGTTTCTGTGAGTTAGTAAGGATGTCACTTTTATTATAAAAAATGAAAACCCTGTATGCTGCTACATGTAAAGCATATTTCTCATTAGCAATGAAAGACGAATTAAAATGGGGAGATATATTTGAATATCCTTTGGAAGAGAAAATTTACTTTTATAGACTAAATAATGTTTTTAAAAAGGTTCAGGATGAGCATTTTTAAGAAGCGTTTGCAGAAACTATGACCTGTAGTAAGAGTAAATAGAGGCATTTAATTTATGTACTGGCTTATGTTTACTTTAGAAATCTAAAGTTACACTCTTAGACAAAAAAAAACGACACACCAAGAAGGAGTTATCCGAATGGGACGAAAATCGGTAGAAGTGATGTACATGTACAGAAAAACAAAAAATTGCAGTTTGAGAAAAATTAGATGATTTATTGAAGTGATAGAGGTTCACAAAGTGAAAAAGTCAGTGACGCGTTTGTCCACCTCTGGCCCTTAGGCAAGCAGTTATGCGGCTTAACATCGATTGACAGAGGTTGCGGATGTCCTCCTGAGGGATATCGTGGCAAATTCTCTCCAACTGGCGTATTAGATCGTCAACATCCCGAGCTGGTTGGACGGCCCTGCCTATAATGCTCCAAACGTGTTCAATAGGAGGGAGATCCGGCGATCTTGCTGGCCAAGGTAATGTTCGGCAAGCACTAAGGCAAGCAGTAGAAACATGTGCAGTGTGGGGGCGGGCATTATCTTGCTGAAATGTAAGCCCAGGGTGGTATGACATGAAGGGCAACACAACGGGCCTTTGAACTTCGTCGGCGTACTACTGTGCTGTAAGGTTGCGATGTATGACAACGACAGGGGCTCTACTTTGAAATGAAATGGCAGCCCAGACCATCATTCCTGGTTGTCGGCCTGTCTGCCGGAAGACAGTCAGGTTGGTATCACACCGCTGTCTGGGGCGTCTCCAGACTCGCCTTCGCTGGTCATCGGGGCTCAGTTCAAAGCGGGACTCATCATTGAAGACTATTCTACTCCAATCAGTGGCATTCCAGTGCGAATGAGCCCGACACCACTGTAAACGGGCTTGACGTTGTACAGAGGTCAATGGTAGTCGGCGCAAGGGGCGCCGTGACCTCAGCCCCCTTTCTGTGAACCGTCTATGAATGATCCTTGCGGTCACTGAAGCACAAGTTGCACGTACAGAGCGCCAAAGCCAAGACCCTCGTCCTAGCTAACGCCTTTCGAAGTTGGATGTCTAGACCTTGGGGACCCCTCAACGGCGGCGCAGATCCCACAGTGCCTGCCCGGCTTTATACGTAGCCTCAGCAAGGACGAAAAGAAACATAATACAAAAAGGGTCGCTTAATCATTTTTGCTTCGGCTCACCACTCCCTCAGCGTCAATAAATTCGTCTTGGTGCCTTGCCTTACTCCGTCAGTCCCCGTCACTGGAACTCTGAGTGCCGAACCCCCATCGAGAAGGTCATAAATCTACATACAATATAGCTCCACCACAGCCAGAGGAACAGACACGACAGTACCAGTACGGTCCCTGCCAAGCCTGAACCAACCTGAGAATAAACTCGGGTTCTAGTCCTGTGAAGTCAACTTATATACCCCCGTGGTTGAGACTGCCTAAGTAGAGATCCTAGCCAGTACTTCCCAGGAATTCTCCTGAGTCAACCGCGGGGGAAGCGTTTCACGTACAATCGATGACAATGATGCATCTGGGGCCGTAAGTGCTGCTCTGACGATTGCTCGGTCTTCACGTTCTGTCGTTTCTCTAGGTTTACCGCTTCCTTCTTGACGATGTGTTCGACCATGGTTCACCCATTCCTGCCAACATCGTATAATAGCGGCATCTCTCCTGCTCAAATGTCGGGCTATTCGCCGATAAGACCAACCGCCTTCTTTGAGCCCAACTACGACCTGTCCCTATTCTGACATCTGCGCATATCGTTCGCGCACCTGTATGCGAGGCATAGTTACTGTCTACCAGAGTACACGGAATGAAATTCGTGAAGAATTTATGACCTGGAATCATAATTTCTCCTCTTAAATATCCTGTCAGTTGCGCAGATCAGATGCGCTGTAGCGACAACCGTTCATTCATTGGCAGCCAAAATGTAAAACTTTGCATTTTCTGTCGAAACCTGTGTGAGTATCAATTTGTGTCCAATTTGCTCTATATCTTCTCGGTGCGTCTTTTGTTTTTTGTCTAAGTGTATATTTAATACAGGGGTGTCTTCCGCCAAGGTACACTAAAATAATGTGAAGCAAATTTAACTCGCATTTTCATTTTATCGGGCCAAATACTCCTTTATTTTAGCTATTCTTATGTGTTATCCTGAAGAACACATTAACATACAGCTCACATGTATTCGACGACATACAGGAGAGCTTCAATCTAATATTAAAATTCAATTAAAGTGATTTTTTCTTTCATTTCCTGGGGGGGGGGTCTTTTGAAAGACATGTTTTCCCGATTAGTAACAGAAAACTCTGTCAGATAACTGTGCAAGTTCCCGTCTCCACACTCATACAGTCAGCCTATCAGTCATTCATGCCCTGCGCAACCAAAGACACATTTCCGAAGTTATCGCGGAAATGTAACAGATGCTCAAAAACTGCTTTTCACGTAACGAGATCTGCATCTCCTTAATAAAGGCACATGCCGGAATCTAGGAAAATGAGGAGGCGGACCGCCTTGCCAAAGAGGGAGCACAGAATCTGAATGGGCGAGCTCTAAAACTCAAACTACTAAAGCCGTATTTCTATTTTGATAAGCCTATAAGCAGCACGGATTACAGCAAATGAACAGTGGCAGCACGAGTGGACTCAGCTCCTCAAGGAAGAGACCCATGATTACTACCACAAAGTTTTAACAGAACGTCTAGTCTCGTCTCTTACATCAGCAAGTTTGTTACCGGCCATGGACCTTTCCCCATTTATTATCGGGGAAAAGGCGTATGCGGAGATGCAGGCAGCCACGCCCACTACCTGATTACATGTCCCCTTACAGAGCAGCTGAATGTAAATCTACCGGATTAGAAGACGCAGCATAAATGTTTCTTGATCAAATAACCGGGGCTGTAATAAAAAAACTAGTCAGATTTATGGCAAAACTAGAGACATTAGGAACTGACTTGTGCGGTGTGAACTGGCACACGCCATTGCCCAAGTTACACGCAAAGTGATCAGATAACACGCACAACATACTAAGATTGATTTGTATAATTCAGTATCTGTATATAATCCAGTATGTAATTGCGTAACTCAGTAACTGTACGTATGGCACGGAACAACTCAGTAGTATGATTATGTATCATGAATGTTATTCTACTGTGAATCAGTAATTGTATGTACAGTAACTGTATCAGTAATTGTATGTACATGGAACAATCTAGTAGTACGATTATTTATTATGTATGTTGATCTATTATGAATCAGTATGTGTTATCTATTATGTTTGTCAATTATCATATGTATCATGTATGTAAGTAAAGTATGAGCTGTTTAGTGTGAACTAACACACGCCATGTCTAAGTTACAAGCAAAGTGATCATATCACACACACAAGACACTAAGAGTGATTTGTATAATTCAGTATTCGTATGTAATTCAGTAATTGTGTAAGACAGTAACTGTACGTATGGCACAGAACAATTCGGTAGTATGATTATGTGCCATGTATGTTTTTGTATTACGAATTAGTATCAGTAATTGTATGTATGGCAGGGAACAATTCATTTGTGCGATTATGTATCATGTATGTTTATCTGTTATGAATCAGTATATTTATCTTATATGTGTATCAGTTATTCTTTGTTTCATGTATGTTAGCAAGTATCAACAAAAGTTTTCATGTACGATGCAACCAACATTTGTATGGTAATGTTCAATCTTTCTGTTTTGCTGTTTGAAATAAACTCTCGATGCTGTCCTCCTGGGACACAGGGAGGGCGGCGTTGATTTGGACACTTGCGGGATTCGGACAATAACTGAATAGTCTGCGTAAGCCGCCCGGGTGTCCGGATCTTGCTCTCACTTGTCACCTGTGTAGAGTACATCTTCACTGATTCTTCATCTGCATCTACACAGAACATTCTGCAGACCAAATTAAACATTATTTGCTGCAAGTAAGGTGATGACTATTCACTACTCTGATGGCCCATCTCTATGTTTTAACTAGTGTTGATTGCGTTTGTTAAGGCTGCGTATTACTTGCTGCATATAGAGCAAATATAAATTTAATATAAATCCATGAGAAATTCGAATACAGTGCAAAACACTATTCAGTTTTAGAGTACTCTGCGTTCTTGCCTTGCCTAACACACTATGCAGAGTGAATTAGCCATGCCCTCTTATTTTTTCAGTTGTACTTGATGTCCTTTAATTCATTATAGTTGAAACGATATAAGAGGAGCATCAGGATCATTGGTTCGTCAACATTCTCGAAATCGAGAAGTTTTGGTGACAGACACAGTGCAGATCGCTAAAATCCCTTGACAGTAGCCGTCAACTTATGATTCTTGTAATGTCAAGTGGAGGCGTAATTGAACGAATTATTGCTTCTGAAATTTCAGAGCCTGTCGTCTCACACCTCGTAACAGATAGCACACTGCTACTAGTGAGGGACCACAGACATGAATTTCTTATCTTTGTGAGATCTGCCTCATCAGTAGCTGGTATAAATTATAAGTTTTAAGACATTCTTGTAGAACCCATATTCATCAAATCATGCGTTAAAAGCGTACCAGGCAATAGTTCTGTTAGAAAAGAAGAGAAACACGCCAATGTGACAATAAAAATTACTGAAACAACCTTGTATTTAGCGTACATTTATCAAAACAACAACAACAAGATTGAACAAGGTTGTTTCAGCGATTTTTAATAGTTCTGTTGCCTACTACTACCTACTGATCCATGATTGTCCTTAAGTGCTGAAGATGAAGTGTAGTAAAACTCCTTGCTATACTTTGCCTGCATTATCTGGCAGTTAGAAACAAATAACTACCGTAGGATGTGTCGTAACTCTCAAGACACTTGAATTTTTTGTTGCATGAAAAAATATTGCTGAAATTTTTTCTTAAATTCAATAGTGGCACTGTCTGATCTGGATGTGATACGCAGCTTCTATTCGGAACTAAAAAAAATATCTCCTACACAGCTAAACGCTAGCATATCACGCGCAGCGACAGGATAATCTGGCCGTTTGTGTGTTTACTTTATTTATTAAATATCATGTTCTTGGCGATTAATCCACATAAAATTCAGTTCAACCGCAAAATTAGAAAATACAAGGTTTTCGGAAAGTAGTAGGACTGAAGTTTTTTTAAGAAACATTATTCACAGTTTTGACATATCGACTTAATAGTTTTACTTCACCGCATAGCGCTGCCCTAACGAACGATTCATTGTGGAGATCAGAAAGCACCTTCAAAGGGCTCACCTTAAACTCGATCTCCACTCCGTGAAGGCTTGAAGACGACTTGCGAATGGAGCACCAGTAGCTATGATCCCCCACAACCCAACCAGTGCAGTAACATCCCCCTCCTTCGCCACGTTTTGCGGGAAGAAATCAGTGCTACTACTTCCCGAACAAACCCTGTATTTAAAAACAGAACATTTTTAGAATTACCGATAGATAGTCTCGCCTGCTGGAGTTAAAAATGTTTTATTGCGTACAGTATTGCCACTGCTCGCTTTAAAATCATTGAGTTTGTTAATAAAAAAATCGTTAAAGTTTTACAAAATATGTGGACATTAAAAAATTTTAAATTCTAAATTTGGGCCCATTTTCATGCGCCCATATTCGGGTGGATGACTACGTTATTCAGAATTGGATGGTTCTAAGTACCATTGTTTTTTCACAATGCGAGAACATTCATACTTTCATGCAGATTCTTCATTATTTAATTCCTTTAAATGTAATACCGGGCACCAATGTAATATACCAAATTTGGTGGCAAAAATTTGAAATCTGAAACGGACGTTTATAGTGAACTGATGCAAAATGCTGTTTCGAGACAAATAGAGATTCTGGGCTAACCCCCTTTGGGCTGAGTTTTTAAACTAATTACATCAGACCGAAATCCAGCTCATCAGGAATGTCAATAAACTACGATTGAATCAGAACACCCACATATTCACTTCCAGATTTTAATGAGTTTTTCTCAATATTTAATTATTATTTTTTATAATTCAAATATTATTTTTTCAATATTATATTTTTAATTTCTGAATACACATTTAGATTATTTGTTGCGTATTTATGCTGCGAATATAGTTGATAGTGGCATATATATCCTGGAGATGATTTTTAAGTATCTACGTTCATTCACTGATTACATCAATTAGAATTTGAGTCGTCCTAGAGAATTGAGTAAACTATCAAACACGAGAAGAATTGCAGATTTCAACAGACAACTATAAAAAAAACTTGTAATGCATCCCAAAATAAGATTTCCCATACTTTGAGAAATGTCATTTATTTGTCATTTGGTTTGACATACGTAAAGTTTTATCCTGAATTTTACCTGAACCCTGCCATAAAAATTTCAACTTTTTGCTTCCATAAAGGTGGAAAAAAATTACAATGTTTGCTTCCTTGTATGAAGTAAAGGAAGTATTGTAATCACGAAAAATTTCGGGTGTCATCTTTCAACGAAAAGATTCCATTCTGAGCGCTATCGAATGCAATTTAACGATGTTTTTGCATGAAATCTGTCCATAGAACAGAATAAAATACTTTTTGCCAAAACGAATTGCAAAATGGATTTAAATTGAATTCAAAAGAGATTTTTTCGCGACGTCTGTACGTACGTATGTATGTATCCCGCATAACTCTAAAACGAGTAGCCTCAGAACTTTGAAATGTTGTATATAGGACTGCTAAAACATGCAATCGTGCTCCTCCCTTTTTGGATGAAATCGGCCGCACCAAAAGCATATAAATATATGTGCATACACACCTACTTTGTTATTCGGCTCAATGAGCTCAGTTCCTTATTCTTATATGTTTGTAAATTGTGCCTTTTTTGCTTTAAAAATGATTGAATTATGTTGTTCTTACCTTCGGGTTAAGGTTTTTATGCCTTTTGTTAATCTGCATGATCAACGCTTTACAAGTTGTGCGGCTAAGCCTAACGGGGCAGCAATATTTGTTTACATTTGAAATTTAGTAGAATAATGAATTAAGTCAG
Source organism: Stegodyphus mimosarum (assembly GCA_000611955.2). NCBI lineage: Eukaryota > Metazoa > Arthropoda > Arachnida > Araneae > Eresidae > Stegodyphus > Stegodyphus mimosarum. The sequence continues at coordinate 61,204 of KK114678.1, forward strand.
TTCTTTCACCTTCAGTGTCTTTTTCCGATTGGGAGCACAAGTAAACTCAGTTTTGTGCACCGAAAAATCTGCTTTCTTGCTCTCGGGCCGAATTGCTTGTTTTTGCATAGAAATTCTAATTTTAGTTGTAAAAATTGCTTTTTAATTGTTCTGACAGTATTTGATGTTTTATGTTTTTCTATATTTTGCAATTTTTAATGAAAATAATTTTATGTGTTTTCGCCTTACCGCGAAGTGAGAACTGAATTAATTGAATGAGAAATATATCTCTAATGAAATTCGAGGAAATACGTTTCAATGAAAGGCAAAAAAATGCATATAATTTAATAGACTGTACAGGGAAGTCATGTGGTGTCCACATAAGGTTTTTTTAGGAATTTTAAGGCTTTTAAAGTTTTAAAAAAGTTAAAAAATAAAAACTTGGATTTTTTTGTATTAAAATTCCACTGAAAAGTAATATTATTAACACAATGCTATCAAAGAAATAATGCGTTCAAAATACCAATTTCTATGTTTCATAAAAGTAAGCTTGATCATGCTATAAGATATTTTCCCCTATTATTATTTTATTATTATTACAGCTGTAAGGTAGCATGCCTCCGGAGTGTTACGGTAGCACACTCGGCGAGTATGCGAGAAGTCCAAGTTCGAGTCCCGGCGAAGGCATTGTACGTTTTTCACATCTTTTGCTTCAAAATAATCTAATGACTCTACAATGCATTATCCGAAATTACTTCGCTTCAGTTAATTCAGATAAAAATTATTTCACTCCATTTGCGTGAATTTGTCTATAATTTCCTTTGGATGAATGTTGCCGATACTGTTTGTTTATTTTAAGTCCAAAAGAAATTAAATATGCTTAACATCTGTTGCTAATTTTTAATTTAGTTAATTCAGTTTATCTATTACATATAAAACAAATAACTCTCTAAAATAGACCAAGGAGCCTCTTAAGACATTGACTTTCGTGTAAATACTGAACTTACCTCCATACCAAAAGAACAAAGCTAGCTTCAAGGGGATGAGAGGTTTATATATGCATATTTTGAAATCTTTGTAAATCTTCCACGTGATATTCAAATTTTTCTGGAACAGAAGAAAGAAAAATGTACCTTATTAGAACAATCAGTTTAATAAATATTTTATAAGAATAAACTGGAGAATAGAATGTCTCCGTGGTAAATTAAATCCTTTTGCAACATTTAAGTTAATTCATTTTTTTAACATTTTTTGATAAGAAAGACGATACCAACTTTATTCTATATAAATCACCCCATTTAGTTTATTACTGTGTCTTACTATGTATACAGCATTGATGTTTTTCCATTAATTAAATTTAATGCCTGTTTTATTTTATAAATATTTTTAGAGCGTGCGCGTTTTCACTACAGTTCAAAAGCAATCAATAATCTTTGAAACTATACGCAATTCATTGTAGGTAGAAGAAAAGGAAATATTTTTATGGTTATGCAAATACATATACGCATAAGAAATTATTTTAGAAAATGTTAAGAAATCAGCTTTGATTGTGATAAAAATAGTCTCTGGTTAATGACATTAAGATATGAAGTAATTTTTCTAACTCATATTTTGTCTCCTCGTGTTTCACAAAGTACATCACAAGACTTACGTATAAAGTTATAGCAGTAACAAAATAAATACAGGAATGTACAGTAGCCCTGCAAATGGTGAAAATTATTCAAAATAAATAATGAGTAAAATTTAAAAAAATTAAAAAAATTTTGAAAGCTTTCAGATTTTACATTTTACATTAGAAAAAGGCCCAAACAGACTTTTTCTAACGTTTTGTGTGTTACCTTTATTTATTAAATATCATGTTCTTTTCACATAAACCATAAAATTCAATTCAACAGCAATATCGCAAAATAATTTTAAAATGAGCATATCTTTCGAATTTCCGATACACAGTCTCGCACGCTGGAGACAAAAATGTTTTTTTTCGTACAGTACTGCCATTGCTCGCTTTGAAGTCGTTAAGTTTGTTAATCAAGAATTCGTTAAAAAGTTACAAAATATAAAATCGATAATAAAACAAATTCCAACTTAGGTCTTCTAGATGTCCATATTCGGTAGTAGATTACGTTATTCAAAATTTGATGGCTGTAGGTGCCGTTGTTTTATTACGATGCGAGAAACATATATACATTTAGGCAGATTCTTCATTATTTAATTTCTTTAAATATAATACAGGGCTGTAATATTCGGTGGCAACAGTCTGAAAAGTGAATCAACGCAGAAAGTGAATCGACGCAAAATGCCAAAACGAAATTACTAGCCGGTTAATAAAAAAGTAATAAAATAAAGAAAACTCAGTAATCTAAACTGAAAATGAAATGCCAAACGGCAGAAATTGTTTCTTAGTCAGAAAAATTTCAGAAAGAAACTTGGTGGTCAGGATACAGCTGGGTGCTTCAGAACTGAAGTATTTACCTCGCGGAATATGAGGAACGCACGCTGCCTCAAGGACGCATTTAAACTCTAAACGGGAATTCTCTAGAATGGGCGAAAATGGAATATAAACGTTCCGAGACATTCCATTAATTCTTTTCATCTTGTGAACTGCTTCACCTTGAAAACTGCCGATTTCTTGCTCTAGCGCTCTCCCTTTGTCACTTTCTAGGGTCTCGACCGGAAAGCCACAGATGACTAATTTGATTGGTGGCTCTTTCGATCTGATAAAGAAGCTGAACTTAACTTAAGGCTCGCTTAGAACCATAGTCACATAGTCCTTTGATAATGGAATTAAAGAGTTTTTTTTTTAACATTATCTTGTCAGTATTCATCTGAAATCATCAGTTTCATTCCGGTGGAATAGATCCAACAAGTATTTCCAGGAAACTGGGCGCAGGAAAAGCAGCGAAAGTCTTGCTTCGTTCGTCTTTTCTGATTGGTCAACTTGCATTTTTTCTTCATTTATGTCCTTGTCCTTTACAGAAGCAGAGCTGTTAGCTCCAAAGTTAGTGTCTTTTGTTTCCTTTGCAGGGTCTGGCAGGATTCCACAAGTTTTACCATTTTTCTTGCGACTTGTCTCTTTTCGAAAGCAATTCAGGATTATGTTTTCCTTTGCAGGTTGGGCATTCCATTCAGGAAGTTCTGATGAATGAATAGAATATTTCTTTTATTCGAAATGCTCAGCCCGTAAGTAGAATAAATGTGAGCCAGCAGCCGATTGAATTACGTTTGTCAATAAGATATCTCATTCTTCAGTTTCGAGTACAGGTGCTTCATTCAGTTGAGTCAATCATATTTTTAAAAGTATTTCTATCTTCTAGCTTAACCTTAATTAAGCAAGCAGCTAACTTTAGCTTGACGTAATCAGGCTTTGAAACCTTAAATGTTTAATGACTGTTCTCTAAGCATACCTAAAAAATTGTTCATTACCTATTTCGGATCACAACAAGCAGCGGAACTGCAAGGAGATTTTCAGTGTTTGAATCATGATCAAGTGGCCGAGCAGAACTGGTACACAGACATTTGTAAAAAATGTAATTAGTCATACAATTAATTTAATTTGGGATCGCGTAGTTACGAAGAATAAGTCTATTACCCAAATTGAAAATGTTTTAGCCTTTGTTTTTTATTTCAAACTACTTAGCGAGAAAGAATATTTTACTTTAAACTACTACTTTAATTGTAAAGATCCGATTATGGAACTTCCATCTGAGGCTTTACGAACGCAATGTGTCATGTGGAAGTATCTGTGTAATAACATGCAAGGACATTCTTGTGTGTGCATGAAATTCATTCCATATGAAAACAGAAATTCTTCATATATTCCTTTGTATTTCATACCAATTCTTACAGTTCTAGTACTTCATACTAGTTCAGTTCTAGTACTTAAGTTCTTTAATACTATCATAACTTTAAAAAATCACCGTAAACATAATAAATGTTAAAGGGGGAAAGAAAATGTCAATTAATGAGAATTTGGTAGGATTCTAAGAATATAAGTGGTGTTTTGCAAGGAAAACATTTCGCACAAGAATATAGTTTCGAGAAAAATATTACAATTTACAGATCTGCTGGCGAAAGTTTATCTTTTTTGGCTTACGACGTAGTTTGCCTGGATCTACGGAAAATAACTTATTGTTATACATTACAATTGATTCTCATAATGAAAATTACAACTGGGCAATTAGCCATCCCATCTAAGTTCATAAAGCTAGCAGCATTCGACAAAAGCTTTTCAATTAGCAGATATAAAGACATTTAAAAAGAGATGTTTTAGTCGAAGCTGATGTTTAGTCGACGTTTAGAAAATGTGTGAAATTTTGTATGATAAATTTGTCAGATTGAGCCCGCAATAAATTTTCGGCTTCATTGCACAAGACGGAATGTTCAGTGAGTCAAACTTCATTATAGGATGTGCAATTAGTGTTATGACCGAACGATCACTCGCTTTTAAGCAACTTAAACGGAAGGCATTGGAATTAATGATGAAGTTGAAAGTAAACAATCCGGTGAGGATGTTATGGATTGTTCGAATGTAATACGGTTTATGAATACAAAAGATATGAACAAAACTTCTTTGGAAGGAACATCATAAAAATTAAGTAATAATTATGAGTTTGCTATATAGTGATCTATTAGTCTTGGGTATGAGTTCCAAATGGGGTCAGTATTGACCCCCTTAGGGGGTGGATGAAACTTTCCAGCAGGTCACTGATGATCAAGATTTCGGTAGCCAAATAAGTGCCCGAAACTAATTGGCATAATGAAGATCTGAATTTTGAGAAAACAGCTGTAAATAAAATTGATATTAATTGTTTACTGATGTGAAGCTATATTATACAAATATAAATCTTATTCAAAACACATGAGTACTTTAAGTTCTGGAATTTAAAAGTCACCCGAGGGAAATATGCGAAAAATGTTGCTATCGAGTTTATATCACTGACTTTTCTACCTAATCGAAGCAGGCTTTTGTCATGTCAATAATTTAATACGGAAAACAAAAAACAAGTTGATTATTTTTGCCAACTTTCTTGAAGTTTTAAGTTTAGGAATTTCATGCTAAATACTAAATTTGCAAAATAAATTGATGCAAATACATTTGCCTTAATGCATCAAATGCAGTCATCACATTAATTAAAATTGAAAGTTTATTCAATCCGAATAAGTAATTTTTATGTCTTTGAAAACTTTATAAGGTATTTCTCCCGCCTTCTTCACATGCCTTCGTGGTGTAGTGGTCAGCACGCTCGACGCGTAACCGAGAGGTCTGTGGTTCGATTCCCGGCGAAGGCGTTGCTCATTTTTCATGATTCCTGCTTTCGAAATAACCTAATGTCTCTACAACTTGTTTATATTTGTAAAATAAAAATTAATTAATAATAAAAAATAACGAAACATTATTCTAATAAGCCAATTTGTTCGTTTATATTTTTAGTCTATTGTTATCTTTATGTTATTTATGTGCAATAATGTGTGTTAAGGAACAGTGGAGAATGTTATATGACCATTGAATAAATAGGAAGTATAATGAACCTGATATCGTCAAAATTGTAAAGGCATCTCATGTTAGATGGCTAGGCCATATTGGTAGATATGAGGATGCCTTTCCTACTAAAAAGACAACCTTCTCAAAAATAGAGATGAAGCGACGAAAAGGATGCGATGAGATGCAGACTCAGTAAATGGCTGGAAAGTGTGGAAAAAAATTTGAAACTGACAGGGGTAAACCAATGAGAAGCTGTAGCCCCAGGTAGGCTCAGATAGAGAAAACTTGGATAGGCAGTCTCGGCCTGTAGCAGGTTGTTCTGTGCTATATGTATTATATATAAAAGTGTAAGGATGTTGATGAAGAAAACCGTTTTTAAAAGGGTTTCGATCGAAAGCAAAGGGTTGGAAATCCTTGGTCTAGGGTGACAATTTTAGAGTTATTTAAGTAATACGAGGAAAGTTTCAGGAGAGGCTGTTGACAAATGTCATTTTCAAGTTATTCATAATTCTAATAAACATTTTCCTGATCATGTAGTTATTAGAAACATCATGTAGTTATCACTAAATCGATTGTTTGCCCAGGAAAGGAAAATTCAGCAAATAAGGTTATATAACCTTACCTACTGGCGTATTTGATAGGTAATAAGGTGTATTTTGTTCTCTCAGACAGACCTTGGTCAGATGAAAAAATTGGCTTCGCAAATAAAGACATTGTATATCTCAGAAATCAATATTAAACACTCGGGCTATAAAGACGTTGAAATGACCTTGAGAATGTGAGATTAGCTCTACACAGATGTCGTGAAAAGTGGATCCAGACAGCACATAATTACTAAATTTGAGTAATTATGTCTAATAGCTTGCATACGGTAATTTGAATAGCCACGTGAATAAAGAAGTTTGGCCACAGCAGCAAGTGAAACTCTGAAAAGACAACAGCATTTTCGAAAGAAACGTTTAATGCTGAAATATTCTGATTTAAGTTCCAAGAATTATCAAAGGAATGACACTGTTTAGAGGAAAGAGGTAGACAGCTCGTCTCGATTATTTAGCCTTGATTGGAAGTAAATGAGACGGAAATTAGATAAATAAGCAAACTTCGCAAGAAGCGAAAGATCATACAATGCAGTTTCTACATGTTCAGTAACTCACGCACTATATGCGGAAAAGACTTCGGACTAAAGAGCGAAAAATATGAAAGACTCGACTATTCTAGCCGCATCAGCAGAAATATTATACTGAAAAGAATCTTTATTATCAAAGGTTTCTGAACAATTTCTGATCCATTGTAGATAGTGTAAAAAACATTTATAACAACTAGAAGAAGTTAATTGTGTGAAGCGTATTAGTGTGTGAAAAAATTCAACGTTTATGATGTAGTGTTATAAATAATAAGTCACTTCCCCATGTGGAAAAAAGATTACAGAAGTGTATTCTGGATAAGATCTCAACGTGCGTAGTTATACTTTAAATACATTAATTAGTACGTTGGAGAGATTCATACAACACAGATATTTCACTTTCATATTTTTAATGAACTCTTGATTTGGAGAGAGGATGCAGAAGAATGTTTGTTTGGATAACGTCAGTTCGGATAATGGGCCCCCCCCCCCCGCTGTTTGATCCTTAAGGATTTGAAATATTTCATGTTCACTTTTGTTTGAACTGTTTACTTCTTAATATATCCACACATCCCGCCAAAAAGAGCGATATATGTTGCTGAGAAACCACTGTCGGAATGTGTTGTCTTTATGTGTGATGAAATAAAAGCGTCTTTATGGGTGATTTTTTGGAATCGGGTAATATCAGTAGGATTATTATTATACGCCACTCATTTCTAGCTGCGTCTGAAACCTGTCAAATAACCACTTTTTTCTTTCTTGAAATGACGATTTAGAACGAGTATAGAAAATTGTAATTTTTGTTCCACTTTTATGTTGTTGCCTTTCTTTAAAGAATCCTCCACGAAAGCAACCCTCTCCTGAAGCATACAGCTGTTATATAATGCATACTTATTTTAATTCTGTATTTGTAACTGAAGTATAGCTATCTTATTTGTAATGATTTATCATAATTCTGTTATCATACCTCAAAGTTATTAATTTGTTTTTTATTTAGTTGATATTAAATTTTTGCCTTGTTGAAAAGTAATTGTTGTCATTTAATTTGGCAGTTTTGGTTAATTCTGAATTTAAATTCCTTGAGTAAATATTTTTGCTCTCTTTTTCCTTAAGGTAGTTTGGTTAACCATTTAATTTTTGTTCTTTAACGCTTAATCTTAACTTGGTTTCTGTAATGTTTGGTAACGCTTAATCTTAACTTGTTTTGCTTAATGTTTAATTTCTGGTTAAGTTGACGCTTAAGGTCATTCTCTTTTTTTAATTTCAAAGTTATTTGTTTTACACAAGTTGATGTGTAAACATTAATAAGTTTTGTTAACATACCCCTCTTTCTAGTAAAGTTTGAATCCATATTTTCTGACTCTGGTGGTAAAGTCGTTTATGGTGTTGTAGAAAACATATTTCTTTTTCTTTCTTCTATGTAATTATTATATTTCAATTGAAGGAATTTTCTTCTGTTTTCATTAATTTAGTATTTAAAAACAAATCCTTAATTCTTTTTCACAAAAAAAGCTTATACGTTGTGTTGGGAATCAAGATTTACTACTTTGTTTTGACGTTTACTTGGAGAAAAATTCTCTGCCAGACAGTGGTCTGAAAAATTTCTTTTACCAAGTGCGAATCTGCACCCTGCTGAATTAGCTTGTTTTGTATGCAGCTATGCCACGCCAAGGCTTTGGGTTCTGGGTATTTCGCACTCTGACAGGCGTTCACCATGCTAAAATGAGACCCTGGTCGAGGACAGAGACCGGAATGTGAGGTCAACCACCCTGGTGGGTCGCTTGTAATTCTTGCAATAAAGGCGATTATCCGCCAACATCCGGTTTACGACGCCATGCCTTCACCTTTCTGCTTGGATTCCTCTCCTAGGGTTGCTGTGCAACTGGCGGCTTTTAGACAATATCTCTTCGCCAAACCAGGAGCTGGCGAGAAGAAGAAAAAGGGCCTGCAGCGATCTACGGAGGAGAAGGGAAATTTTTCTAAAGGTTTTCGACAGACCAGAAAGCAGTTGCTCCGTCCCGAGTACTCTGTCTACGGAACAGTGGAAAGATGGCTGAAGAATTTGCGGCGAGAAAACCACCGATGGTCGGCGACGCAGGAAGGACGAAACCCAGATAGAAGGGGCGGAAGGCTCTAAAACTTTCATTACATGCTCATCTTTACTAACTTGCATTCTCTTTCCTTTTTTAGATTAAATATGGCGGAACATATGTTTCCTCTCGACAGTGGTCACATGTCATCAATGTAATGGACGCTGTTAAGTAATTGTGATTTTTTTTGTGGGGATCCCCTCTTTGTAGTGTAAACGGTATGTTACTTTGTTTCCTCACTCCGACTCTTGTACCACCACCACTTTGTATCACTTTGTATCTAGTTTTGTTATTATCTAATAAATGAAAATTTAATTTAACTTTAACTTCTTTGTTTTCACGCATAATTTAGAACACTGGACCCAATAAATTTAATTAAAACTTGAACGGGTTATTGCATGAAACACAACGACTGTTTGTATTTTACCTTTGGCGTATTATTGTTGTGATATTTACTGTTATATTCGAACACACTGGTTTAACTGACTTAATGTTGATTTTCTATGTCCGTCACCCAATTTTACACCCTTGCTGTATTTATTCTAGTGATATGAGTTAAAGTTGGTTTACTTATTCCTGACTCTCAGATGTAATGAATTATTAAAATTTAAAGTGAAAAATACCATAACACAGCTCTTGTATGCTTTACCGTAATGAAACTTATAAACAAACATGGCCATTACTTTGTTCCTTTGGTCATTACTTTTTCATGGAAGAAATATGTAATAAGAATGCCTTGATGCATCATCGTTTCGACGTTTTACTAATATTACTGTTAGTTGAGAAAACAATTCGCATTTATTAAAAAACGAAACGCTGTGCTCGATAGAGCGGTATACAACTCTATCAATTTTTAAGTTGTTCTTGTTGACTAATGTCCACATTTCTGACCTATAGTCAGCCCAAGCCCACGAAATTCCTCGTGGCAAGAAACGCAAAATTACGCCTGTCGGTAGCTACAACCTTACAGGTGGCAGTGCGACTTAGATCAGCTCTGCCCCCAATTTTGATGGAGAGCTTCCCGAAGGGGCGGGTCCGAGAGTTTCCCACCCTCTTCCCCTAACACCAACCTCTCAAGAAGACTTTCGGTTCGCCGTATATTTAAAGAGCCTCCATTCCACACGGACACTATATATTTACAAACATCCACGCCTTTTCCGGGATACGAACCCGGGTCCTTCGGTACGGTAGTCAGCGACGCTAACCACTATATCGGTTGGGCGGCTCAATTTTTTAATAGCGGAATAGATTAAGAATCAACATATTTAATATATCTAAAAGCACTACTTACTGGATCTGATTGATACGTAGCTTCTTGCACTTCTTTCTTGATATTTGTATCCGTAAATGCTGGAGCAGTCTCATTAGATAAATCTTCTTGCAAATTACTTTGTACACTCTTATCTTTAATGTATATGACATGCTGAGGTTCTTCATTAGAGTCTGTCATTATATGCAAGTGTAAAATAGTTGTTTTTTATGAACTGGAAATGGCTGTGCGAGATCTGTAGGGATGTTATCTTGCAGGAATCTGAGCTAATACCTTGCAAAACGTAATAACAGTTAAGAAACTAAAATAAAAATAAAAATAGGAAATCTGAAATAATCAGTCAGTTTAAAAAACAGTAAGATAATAGTCTTCTAATGCTCCAAGCCTTTAGTGTTTTTTATTATTATTTCGGACTATTCAAAACAAAAACTATTCACAATATTAAATCATATTAAATACTAAAGATTTTATTAAAATACAAGAAATCTGCCCCAACGAAGCAAGAGTATTTTATCCAAGTTATGTACACTTAAATACGTTTTTAAATTTAAATTAAAATAAGTTAAAATGTAGTAATGAGTTACATATGGCGCACACTAATGCTTCAGATATTAATCATTCCTTTGAAACATTTGAGCTTAAAATATACTTATTTTCATTTCAAACTATATAATAAATGTAAGAATGAAGGTCTTATAAAAATATTAAAACCTTAAGTTGCATTGTATTAAGTATCGCGTTAATTACAGGTACAAAATAAATATACCTAAAATTTATATTCATTAGGAATTTTCTAGAAACACAGAAATTAACACAAGGTGATAAAAACAAGTTTCCCTTTTCTTTTATCTTTTGCTGCATATCTAAGATTCAGTACTAAAAAAACTCTACAAATCATATTTCACTAAGCGCCGGCTATTATCATTGCTGTACGAAACACTTTAAAATGCATGACGTAAAAATTTTCTACTAAACCATAATAACATTTACCTGCAGCAAACTAGCATGAAGATGCTTCATCAAGCCAAGTCAGCTGCTGATTTGAAATGCACAAACGTCAATTCTTCAGTGAAATTACTCAGAGGTAGACCAACGTATAGCATCTTCACTTAGTTTATTCTATATGATTTTTAGAGGTGATCGAATTAATAACCTTGTACAATTTCCTTCATACTGTTCCTTTTTCTTAATTCTGAAACTTAATATTTGAAAAGATTAATGTTGGTTTAATCAAACGTTCTGAGTCTTCAACCTACGCTCAGTCTCTTTAAGTTGCTATAAAATATAATTTATGGTTGCCATATATTACATCCGAAAAATTGCAAACCCCAATAAGCGTCTACGCATCTTATCTCATGTTATTAACCCGAATTAGAATTTACAACGTTTCTGTTATACAACTTTCTTACAAATATTTTATGATTTCCTATTTACAGATATATTTCCGCATTGCTCTATTCTTTTACTGCTCTATTTTTATTACTTTATCGCTTCTTCCTTTATAGCTTCATTTTCAAGACAAATCTCCTATTTGACTCCTTAGCTTTAGCTTTTGTAATCATTAAGTATTTGCTATATGTTGAGGATTTAATATTGAATTTTTATGTATTGTTGGTATATTATTGTGCAATTTATTTCTTCGATGATTTATCATTAATAAATTAAATAATATAATACATATTTATTTACACTGATCCGTTAGTAACAACTCTTAAGTATTTAAATACATGTTAATTATTAATTTAAACATATTAATTTAAAATAATAACACATAGTAATTTAAACATAAATAAATAATAACACAATTAATATAATAATGCATAATAATAACATAATTATTATAATAACGCATAATAATAACACATATAAAATAACACATAAACATACACATAAAATAAAACACTTAAAATAATAACTAATAAATTTGAAAACCCTCCATTCCATCCCATAGCACTCCATTCCTTCCCATTCTCTATTCCTTCACATTTCTTCCAATAGCACATTTCAATCATATATTATTTATATCAATGCATGTTTAATCTAAAATACGTTTTCCTTATGATACTGTTCAATATTAAATAATATTTCCTAGAATAAATAGGTGGAAAACGTGATCGCTGTGTAAGGCAGTTAAAGGGAAACTTTAGAATTATAATAAACTTTAAAGTATATTAACCTGTCTTGTATGTTACTATTATATTTAACTTTTTAATAATTGTTATGATATGGTTATTTTTAAACTGAGCAATAAAAGTTACTCAGTATTTTAATTGTTCAAATACCTACTCAATGATTAAATTTTAGCGTCATACCTATAAATATATTATTTCAGTTTATGTAACAAATTAAAATTTTCGAGTTCGTGCGTCTTGTGCTTTTAGATGCTACAGGAGTGAAACAGTTTCCTTCAGAATGATATATGGGTCACTCTGCACGTTCAGCATAAAATTATATATTCTTTATTAGCTCATCATGATGTCAATAAAATTTTTCCAAACTAAATGTATGTGGCTGCCGTTTCTTCGGGATCATATTCGATCCCTGGAGAACGCTGGAGAATGTTTGTATGTGTTATACTCATACAGCATGGGGATACTGAAAATACTAGCGAGCCTTCGTCTACTACCGTCAAACTGTTTAAAAGGCCTTTTGAACAGTTTAATGGAGGAATAGATGATGGGAACCCTCAGATCCATCCCCTGGGGTATTCTTCATCAAAAGCAGGACGGATGTTTTCGGAAATAGCAATGGAACTATAAAAGCAATGGTAAAGTTCTGTTATCTCATTCAATGCTTTCTGTACTGTCTCTTGCATCATCAATATCTTAAGTTATTTCAACACACAAAGAACGAAATGGAATTACAGCTTCTAAAATGTTATTATCAATAATACTTCTTTTGAAAACAAGAATACTATTATATTGGGTTAGAACAACACATTTAATTTAAAGACGGTCCATTGGTAACGTTAACTGATGTAGCTTTCACTAGGAAATTGCTGTCATTTGACTTCTCCAAAGATCCCACAAATTCCTTAAAAATAATATTATCCAAAAAATAATTTGTAATTGTAGAAGCCGTTCTATTTCTTTTGTCTTTTGAAATGCAGTCACGCTTTTTATAATAAAATAAAATTGTATTTACAAAATATTTAAGTTCGAGAAAGCGCGAATATTTTATTTTATGTTATGCAAAAAATTAGCCGAACTTGCGCCAGGAAGATATGATGTACATCAAATGTTACGTACTCTTAAAACTACTTCTTCCTTAAAAATAATGTATTCTGGAATTATATATTTTTCTAATAAATCGCAAAATTAAAGCTATCAATATAACATTATAATCATATCTAGTTATCTCTTCTATTTATTACCACTGCATTTCGAAACAGTTTTAACTTTTCTTATAAAGATGTAAAACAGAAAAATAACTTATTGAAATAAATCAAATATTAACTTTTGGAAAAATATTAAAATAAAAAGGGCAAAACATTAAGTACGTAAAAGTCTAACGAAAATAAAGCGAAAAAAAATAATGTATATTAACTATTCATTTAAAACTAAATACATTTACAACATATCGAAAATAACGCAGTAGTTATGTTAAAGTAGTGTTCAAGTATTCAGAAAAATCTGTTAATAATAATTATTACAATGTTGCTTTTAAAGTATACCTTTATATATCACTTAAAAATATTCCGGATTTAAAATATTTAAAACTCGTAATAACTGTGATTTCGTTTTCAGGAATTTTTTTTTTATAAATTCCCTCTAAAAGTTATTTTTAAAACATACACAAAAATCATAGATTTTAAATAAATAAAACAATTTCACGAAGGAAGATTTCAGGCAGTATTGGAAATCTATTTAGTTCTCTCTATAAGAACTATGTTACAATGATAAAATATTCAATTTTGTAAAAGTGATGTAAAGTAATGTTCTTGAAATAATATTTCATACATAAAAAATACGCAAGAAAAAAAAAGAGTAAAAAAGAGAGAAACTACCGGGAATCCGCTTTGCTTGTCTATACAGATTTTTCAATTCTGTGTAAGCAAATCCGGTCGACATTTTGAAACAGACATTTTAGGGAGTACCTTTGAAGATAGTTTCATATGAAATAACTAATAAAATATCTTCTTAAATTTTATGATGTAAAGAAGCCAGGAAAAGAAATTTTCAGAATTGCAAAAGACGTTAAGTGAATTTCTTATTAATTTTAAAATTTAATTCAAAATTTTAATTTTGAATTGTCTGAAATTGCTTTTATAAGAAAACATATTATTATATAAATAAAAATCGTTATTATTTCGTTTAGTTACCGAATCATAAACTTTCGTTTCGTATTTTTAAAATTTTCGGATTATTTTCTTTCTTGTAGTATACTGGTTTTTATTAACAGACGTTTTTTACTTGAAATTTATTTTCCTCCCCATATCTACTTTGCTCGTTTAATTCAAAAGTTTTATACCCACAAAACTTCGTAAATATGATAAACCAAAGAGAAACACCCAAACGTATTTACTGAAGATTATGCAGCCACCCATATTAGTAAGCATATAATGAATAATTTTTGCATTCTGATTAATAACAGTTTGATTATAATAATTATTTCAAATAAATAATTTATAATTATTATTTAATTATTATTTCAAATAAATAATTTATAAGATTGAATAATAATATTAATAATTTGTTCAATTATTTTATTTATCAAGCGCACTTTTCTTTAGATTTTCATACACGAAGAAAAGTTTAGAAAACTTTTGTACTTGGATGCATTCTTTTGAATGATGTAAATAATCGGAAGGAAAATATAACTTAATATGTATTTGCTTACTTGTAGGTAAACCAGAGTACTAGATGCCTTGGGTATTCAACTGAAAGAACAAACGCATGCATTCTATTTTACTGACGTATTAAAATACCATCCTTGGCAAACAACTGCCGATTAGGAACATATAGCAAGGAAGCATGCTCTGTAGCTTACGTAAATAGCTTTACCTGGAACATAATCAGCAGGGCTGTCTCCATATTTTTCACATATATCAGACAGAAACAAAGGTTCGAATATTTGCTCCAAACTTTACAAAAGGAAATGCATGTAAACGAAGTGTAGAAGTTATACTGACTGCAAAGAAATCTAAACAAAATTGAAGCAAAAACAATAAGCTGTAAAAGCAGTTTAACATAGGCATATGCACAAATATAGCGTTGCTTTGATTACACTAAATGGCACAAATGATATCTATTTCCTTTATTTACAGATCGCTCTTTATCTTCAAAGTTGATGTAAAGGATGCTCTATAAATTATCTGTAAATTTTTCTTAATTGATTTAGCTTTAAAGGGCAGACTCTGGAAGCGACGTTATGAAATAGATCAAATAGTTAGCGAGAACTTCCTTATTAGAACTAATTAGCCCAAAGAAGCGTTTGCCCAGAAGCTCTATGAGTTTCAAAACGGGGTTTTGCGTTGAATCACTGTAAAAGGCTGAGTCAATTTTCAAATTGTTGCCGCCAAATATTGTTGCTCTCTGTTATATTAAAAAAAATTAAATAATGAAGAATTTGCATGAATGTTTGCATGATTCTCGCATAGTGAAGAAAAAAACTGAACCTAGAGCCGTCAAATTTTTAATAATGTACTCCTCCATCCGCATATGGGCACATGGAAGCACGATTTTTGAATTTGTTTTATTGTGCATTTCATATCTTGTAGAACTTTAACGAATTTTTGATTAACAAACTCGATGATCTCAAAGCAAGCAGTGACAAAACTATACGGTAAAAAAACACTTTTATCTCCTGCGCGCGAGACTGCCTATCGGAAATTCTAAAGATACGATGTTTTTAATATTTTATTGTGCATTTCAAATTTTTAAAACTTTAAAAAAAATTATTAACACACTTAATGATTTCAAAGCGAGAAATTGCAACACTGTACGGGAAAAAAATCATTTTTACCTCCAGCGCGCGAGACTGTGTATATTAAATTCTAAAGTTATGCTCTTTTAAATATTTTGCGATATTGCTCTTGAATTGAATTTTATGTTTTAATTGCGAAGAACATGATATTTAATAAATAAAGGTAACACATAAAACTTAAAAAAAACCTCTCCGTGCGTAATATAAAATCTGAAAGCTTTCAGATTTTTTTTTATCATTTATGCTATTCATTCTCCACATCAATGGTCTCAAACTCAAACTGCATGCCGGCCGTATGTGTGATCTCAAAGCAGCTATCAGATCGAACTTTTTTTTAGCATAATAAAAACAATTTTCAAAAGTAGGAAATATTTGTAGCTAAACATTCAATCCTGCTTATTAAACATTTATTAAAACATAAAGATTCAGATTTATATTTAATTTCTATCTGAATTCTAAAGAATGATGTCTGCATGAAATTTCTTTGTTTGCACTTCATTGTTTCAAACGCATCTACAGGTAAACATTAAATTTTTAGACCAACATTTATTTCAAATAATTCTAGTATATTAAATTAACCTACTTAATAACTAAAATAAATTATGAAGCCTTTTTCAGGCAAATCCTGAGAATAAATAATGACAACTTCATTTCCTTGTTTTATTTATTATATTTTTCTTCGACACATGTAGAAAAGTACATACGTTTGTATGTAAATATTTAGAAACTTTATTTCTTACTACAAATTGATACGTGATGGCATTTCAATTATCTTGACATCCGTAATTTTGGATAAAAATTACAGGAAACTATGGATCGTAGATGCTCTTCGTTCGATCGGGTTCTTCTAAACTTATTAAATTTCAACTTCTAAAACTCTGATCACATATAAAGGTACTTCTTAACAAAGCAATTTTTATTACTTTAAAAATTTCTAAGGTGGATCTTTTGGAAAGTAGGAATAATAATGTTAATAAATATATAAATGATACAAACACAATATGAGACTCCCCATAAATATTTTGGTCGGTATTCTTCGCATTCAGTTAAAAGGGCACCTTTGTTTCGCCTTCTAATTCGTTTGAAACAGTTTTGACCAAATGAGGGCAGCCCATAAAAATTCCTTTTCCCGATAAGGCAATGTTGCCAGATCATGCGATTTTTCGCAACTTTCAACAAACTTGTGCTGCTAAAATTTTAGTATTTGCGATTTTCCGAAATTTTTTCGACATCCATCATTTTCTTATGCTACTTTTTGTGACTTTGACGATTTTTTTAATATGTCGTAAAAATAATTTATATGAAAAAACAGTTTATTTAGGTTTAAATAGAAGTTGGCATCTGGAAATCTTGTTTACATGTGGGCTTTCTTTTTCAAGGCTGTACAGCGTGACGTCGGTATAAGGAGAAAGGGGTAAGGGAAGTGAAGAAAGTGGAAAGAAAGAGGAGAAAACAAAATTGCTTCGGGGATCTTTCACGACCCTCCCTTGTCAGTTCCCCTTCCCCATTTCTATGGTGATAATGAATCAAACCAAAGAACTTGTAACTTACGCGCCATATATTGGGTACCAGAGCAGAGAAAGAAAGGAAATTCATATGCCTGATTATAATATTGCTAAGAACTAAGCAATGGAAATAACTTAAAAATTCAAGTAAGGGGTTTTTTTCTTTTTAATTGACAACACAAATAAATTTAACAGTCAGAGAGCAAGGCTTTCTTAAGTAATCTGAATGTGAAATAGATCCACCACACAGAGCGGAAAACTCATTGAAAAGCATTCCTCGATTAAATTGTTCACAATTAAGCAAAAAAAAAAGAAAAAAATATATTCAATGAAAAAAAATTAACTCCCAACTCAAAAAATTTATTACAAATGCGCCGACAGTCTAAACGTAAGGAATCTCTTAAGAATGGATATCCGCAATTTAATTTAAAAATAAAAACCTAAATTAAATGAGAAGTAATTGAAAAAGAAATGGATATTTAAACAATTGAAAAATGAGCAATATGGTTTTAAAATATTTGTTAAACCTAATATACGTAATTAAAAAGACTTAAGGAATCGCATATAGTCTGTAATTTACAGAACCAATAGACTGTAAATTTGTGATGACGTCAGAGGTCATGTGAGCATGCGTAATTAAACTTGATCTCTGACAACATTTGCTACTTTTTGAGTCATTTTTTTCTACTTAAGTTGAAAATTTTCTCGCAACATTGCGATAAGGTTATATTTTGACGTATAGTTCGACCGTCTCAAACGCAACCCTGACTGGCATTCTGCCAAAACACATAGACTCCTCCCAACGGAGCGTTATTAGTTGCTGCGAAGTGAAAATCACGTAAAAGTCTTCTCTTCTCCGGAAAGAGATATGCTGGGGGCAAAGAAAGTCCCCATCCTACCACCCTATTTAGAGAATAATTCTGTCCGAATGGTGCATGCGTGTTTACGCTCATGTCACGTTACTCTGCAGAACAACTTTATCAAAAAAGAAATCAATAAAAATGAATTATATATATAAAAAATGACAATGAAATATGCAGTATCCCTTAATAAAAATATTACTTATCCTAATAAATTAATTAACCAACTTCCCTTTGCAAAATCTTAAGAACTCAAACGGTATAAACAAATTAAGAACTTAAACAGATTAAAAAATATCATGCAAAACTTTTTTATCATTAAAATTATATATAATTAAAACATAATATTACAATGAAATAAGCAATATCCCTTGATACAAATGTTAATTATCCTAATAAAGTAATTAAACAATTTACCGTTGCAAAAAGAAACAACTTTTTAATTTCTTAAACTTTTCAGTCTCTTAAAAACAGTAACATAAGAAATACGATGAAAAATTGTTGCCAAACCGAAATTTTTAAAAGAATGAAACTATTCAAAATGATGCAATTTCATCAAAAATCTATCAACAACAATAAGAAAGGAAAATTGTTGCCAAAACTACATTTTAAATTATCTGAGATGTGAGAAGTGTATTCGGAAGCTTCATTTTAAAAAATTTTAAAAAAACACAAAATATTATTATTTTTCCAAAATTCTTTTTTTAAAAGGAGTCGAAAGGATTAAAGTTCAACGTGTCCAAAAATCAAAGGAAAATAAACAGCACATTTTTTTAAAATAAGTTTCTTTAAAAAAAATTCCGCCGAAAAGGTGTTAAGCTCACCTTCCTAAATAAATTCGTATTTAATCGATTTATTGAAATACGAAATTTATTTTAAGTTCGTAAAATAGCTAAGTGTCTACGCTTCACGACGATGTAAAAATGAAATGTATAGAGTAATATCTCGCTTTCCTGTAGCCCATTATGTCTCAAAATGGCGCGATTCCGATTCACAGTCTCGCGCGATGGAGATAAAAATATTGTTTCTACGTCGCCATTGCTCGGTTTGAAATCTTTGAGTTTGTCAATCAAAAAATTCGTTAAAATTTTACAAAGTATGAAATCGATAATAAAACAAATTCCAATTTTCAAATTTGGGCTTTCAGATGCCCATATTCGCAGCAGGATTACGCCATTCAAAATTCGATGGCTCTAGATACCGTTGTTTTATCACAATGCAAGAAACATACATACATTTATGCAAATTCTTCTTTATTTAATTTCTTTAAATATAATACAGGGCAACAATATTTAGTGGCAACAATTTAAAAAGTGAAATGGCATTCAGAGTGAACAAATCAAAATCGCAAAACGAAAACAATAGTACTTCAGGGACAAAGCCTGTTTGGAAAGTTTCTGTAAATAATTAATAAGTATTTTGCGATGCGATTCGGTTAAGAAATAATAATTCCTCTTTTTCACAATTTCAGATTTATTGGCATGCATCGCATTCATTTTATGCTCTAAGGCAGGGTTCCCAATCCTATGCCTGAGGGCACCATGGCACCCGCCGATCGGTTAACGTATGCTGGCCGCTGTGTGATCACAATAAAAATGTTTTAGTTTTCAATAAAATTCTATGTGAAAGTTTTCTTATTTTTAAAGAAATAGAAATTGCGTCCAACACAGATAACAGCACAAAGCGAAATGCGGGCGATCTCTGTTTTTATGTACATGTACTGTTTACTCTATCCAACTATAAATTCACCTTGAAAAAGTAAACGGTGCCCGACGTCCAACATATATTCTAGAATGTGCTGTTAAGGACAAAAAGGCTGGGAACCCCTGCTCTAAGGCAACACTCCTGCAATTATTATTAAAAAGTATATGTTACGGAAATATACATACTTTTTTTAATTTTGTGAATGATTTTTATTTTTCTGAAGTTATTATTCGTCACGTTTCACGCCAAAGCCTTTTAGTTCATTTTCTTCAAAAAAAATATTAGACTCTATATACCACTAATTAAAAATATCTGATGTGTACACCACATGACTTCCTGGTACGGAATATTAAATTTTACGAATTTTTTCTTGCATTTCATTGAAACTTATTGGATTGAATTAAATCTACTTCGTCGATAGCTCATAAACCACAGTAGAAAAAAAAATCGGCTCTCTGGCACTACTAGGTTCTCCTAATAGCGTTACATCTCATTCATTTTACAACTCAAAATGCACAAAAATTATATCAAAGAATTTTGTAATCGCTGTCACATGTTATATATTCCAATACTATAATAAATCTAAAACGATGTATAAAAGAAATTAAACAAATAAAAAGAAACAATTTTTCACAGACGATTCAGCGCCGCTTACCTAATGCGCATGCGCTAATCGAAAACATTCTCGTCTGTCCGAGACAGACTGGCGACAATATTTGCTATGCTACTGCGAAACACTTATTTTCTCGAATTTCATTGGAGATATATTTCTCATTCAATTAATTCACTTCTCACTTCGCGGCAAGGCAAAAATACATAAAAACTCAAAATATTTTCATTAAAAACTGATAAGATATAGAAGAACATAAAACACCCAGTACAGCTAAAGCAATTAAAAAAACGATTTTTACAATTAAAATTACAGTTTCTACGCAAAAACAAGCAATTTGGCCAGCAAGCAAGAAGGCAGAATTTTCGGTGCATAAAACGAAAAGTTTCCTCTTTTGTTCCACTCGGCCAAAAGACGCTGAATCAGCAGAAACTGACTTAATTCACTATTCTGCTAAGTTTCAAATGTAAACAAGCATGGCTGCTACGGTAAAAAAAAAAGTTAGGCTTAGTCGCACTTAAACAATGTTTAAATTGTTGATAATTCTATAAATATTGCACGCAGATTAACCAAAGGCACAAAAACCTTAACCAGAAGATAAGAACACCATAATTCAATCGTTTTTAAAGCAAAAAATGAACAATATACCAAGACATAAGAATAAAACAAAATTGAGCTCACTGAGCTGAGTAACAGAGTGTGTGTATATATATACACTTTTGTTGCAACCAAACTGATAGATGCACAACTACATTTTATAGCAGTCCTATATACAAAATTTCAACCCTTCTGAGGCTACTCGTTTTTGAGTTATACCAGATACGTACGTACAGACACCAAGAAAAATTCTCTTCTGAATCCATTTTAAATCAGGTTTATAAATCGTTTGGGATTGTAAAGAGTCCTTTATTTTGTACTTACGTACAGATGTCACGCAAAGTCATCATTAAATGGCATCCGATAACTGTCGAAATGGATATTTTCGTCGAAATACGGCACCCGAAATATTTCGTAATTACAAGATTTAATTTTCTTCGCACAAGAAAGTAAAAAAAAAGTACTTGGAAAGAAACAAGGTTATTTATTATTTAAATTAAATTATACATAAGTTAGGTTACTACAGTAATGCTTACTACGCTCGTATGTCTTTGTTTTGTTTATTTCGGTTGTGATCTTGCGCGCGAAAGGGAATTTAACTTATCTTCTGAAAACAGTATAAAGCAGTATACAAAAGTTAAATCACTGATCAAGCCATTTCCGTACTTTTTCTTTACTAATCAATAACTTCTGCATTGTAGCGTTTTCTGGTGTGTTCGGACATAAATGTAGTGTTGGCGTTGATGGGATATAAACATTGAAACTAGTCAGAAGAATAAAATTAAAATGCTTTTCCAGTGGGGATTTCCGGTGATGGAATAGCATGGTATTGTTGCGTTCGACGGGTTCGCGGATTTGGAATGATTTATGACAATACTTGATGAAGAATCAAAACACAATTCATTCGTCATTACTACACAGGACATTTCCAAAGATGCGTTACAGCCGTCGAAAAACTGCCACAAAACAACCCTGTCCTTCTTTGCCACTTTCCGGCAACCCTAGCCCCGCTTTGCGGGGAAGCTATGTTAAGGCAACTGGGCATTTTGTAACAGTATAGAAAGTCGCATGGAAACATATCCATCCCATAAGTAACGTTTTGATTTGATCTATTAAGCACATAGCTCGTAAGATAATTCTTCTAATTCTATTACAAAAAATTTTGAACCGTTTAGCGATAATAAATATGACAGATAGCACTAAAACATATTTCCTTGAGTTAAAATATTCCTCTGATGTTTTAACTAGATTTGATTACAAGTTTAATCATGAAATAATCTTGAATATATTTATATGGCGAGTTTGTATTTTTATATTCACGAAAGTACAGGGTGGTTATAATTAAAGCGACCCTATTCAAACCACTCTAGAACCCGTTCTACTTATTCAGTTTTGATGAAATTTGTATGTATGTTATATGGACCAGGGAAAATTGTAGCGTCTAAAGAAGAACAAAAAATCTGTCAGAATCATTAAAATTTATTCAGTTACAGAATGTGCTCAATGTGTGCTCCATTCACATCAATTAAAAGGTAGCGCGAAGTAACTCTCGAGGGATTTCAGCAAGATGGCGTGTAAGGCTGGCTTTCAACTCAGGTAAAGTCCTAATTCCTCCTCCATAAACAATCTCTTGTAGGAATCCCCACAACCAGAAATCACAGGGATTTAAGTCGGATGAATGAGGAGGCCAGGCATCCGGAAAAGCTCTGGATATTACACGATTCTTGACAAAGTTCGCACGAAGCACTTCTTTGACTTGGTGCCCAGTGTGGGGACTTGCTCCATCTTGCATGAAGACAGTGGTCTGATAAAACAGTTTTCCCAACAAAACTCCATCTTTCTTCTGTAAGGGCAACAACAATAACTAAGCAACTGGCAGCAGATGCTCTTTCTTCGGCTTTAAATAGTTTTCAATAGGCCGCCAAGATATTTCTAGTACTTTTTGTTTCTCAAAATTACTGGAAAGTAATACAAGGGTGGAATTACGATCACAGCTAACATAGTGGCGAAATACATTTATATTTTACCAGTAAAGATCGATCTTTCTTCTGTAAGGGCTTGATTAACGATGACAAAGGTACGCAAAAAGATTTTTTGGCTCTGGCTGCAAGTCTCTTTATAGGTTTGACTAATTTGCATAAGGAATTTTTGAAAATTGCCATCTGGTGGTCAAAATTCGAACTACCTTTTTATTGCAGAATTATCCATATCCCGAGTTTCATCAAAATAGGATAAGCAGAACGGGTTCTACAGGGATCTGAATAGGGTTACATTAATTATAACCGCCCTGTACTTAAACTTAAGGCAAGCCACTAAATTAACTGAACGTGTGGAATTCATGTGGGACTGCCAGACGACTTAACACTCCGTCTTTTATAACAACTCCAATGCAAAAAAAAAGTTTAAATAACCTTTTTACTAGAATTAATAGTGCAGTTCATGCTTACAATATCAATCTTCGATACCGGAATTTCATTTTAACATAAAATATAAAGTAAAATGTAAAATAATTTAACTCTGCAAATTCACAGTTCTCGCAATTAGAATAGTTTGAGTCAACGCCTATCAAACTCTGGCTCAGACTATTATAATTGCAACAGAAAATTCGATTGTGCTGAATTTGGTCTAAAGTAATTCTCAGAGCTGAGCCTAGGAAGTATTAGGCAGGTCATTGCTGTTGCCTTAGCTCTCTTCTATGATTTACTGATACTGCTACTGATTATGAAGTTGCTTATGTGACTTCGGAAAGGCCTTAATAAGCTAGATAAGAAAATTAAACCACTGATAGCACGTGACTTTGATGGGCTAGCAGGTGAAAATCCAGGAACGGTACAGAAAGTGAGGTAAAAGTGTGGAGACCATTGTCTTCTTTCTGCATGTGTGCCAATCTGCTGAGAAGCCACGACAAAAGTCACGTCTCGCAAGAAAACAAGTAAGGGTTGGCAGTCAGAGCCAGGTTACGAAGTTGTGATCTGTAAGCATGTAAGCAGCAAACAGTCTGCCGCATTTATCTTCTGGAATGATTTGGTAATTAAGAACTGGAAAATTTGTAACATCACATCTAAGACCAGTTTTGAATATTCGCTTATTAACTTTAGTAATGTGGTCTATTATAGGGTAGATTTTCAAGTCCTCATGGATCAGTTCTCCACTAATTATGCGCATTTTACAATTCTTCTGAGAATCGTATTCTGTGTTACTTGAAGTTTGTAGAAGTCTGCTTTTAAGACTGCCTTCTCTTTTTGTTGAGGTCTCTATGACTTCCAGGAAATCTGCCTTTAAATATAAGAGGTTGACTTGCTTGCTAGTGGAAGCTGACGAAAATAAAAGTGAATAGTGGAGATGAAAATAGGAAAAAAAATCTGAAAGGTTTCAGATTTTAAATTACGTCCAAAGGGTTTTTTTTTAACTTTCTGTGTGTTACCTTTATTTATTAAATATCATGTTCTTTTCACATAAACCATAAAATTCAGTTCAACAGCAATATCTCAGAATAATTTTAAAATGAGCATATCTTTAGAATTTCCGATACACAATTCCGCGCGCTGGAGATGAAAAGGTTTTTTTCCCTCGTAGAATGTTGCCATTGCTCGCTTTTAAATCGTTTGAGTTTGTTCATTCAAAAATTCGTTAAAGTTTTACAAAATATGAAATAGATAATAAAACAAATTCCAAATTCCAAATTTGGGCTTCCAGATGCGCGTATTCTGGTGGAAACGTACTTTATTCAAAATTGGATGTCTCTGGGTACCGTTGTTTTATCACATTTGGTGAAATATACATACATTTATGCATATTCTTCATTATTTAATTTCTTTAAATATAATACAGGGCTGCAAGATTTGGTGGCAACAGTTTGAAAAGTGATTCAGACTTTTAATGTTTCCGACGGAAAATCGCAAATCGAAAACAATAGTCCTTCGGGAACTAAAGCCCCTTTGGGCTAGTAATGTTTTAATTAACGATAACTTTGGAAATTAAAATTATTGTTATGCACTGATATGCTAGTACATGAATATTCTGTCGGTGAAATGGTCTGATTTCAGCCTGGTATCAGCAAAGAACTTATTAGTTAAAAACGCAAGTCTAAATGTTTTTCATTTGCTAAGTCTAAATGATCATATGAAAGATTTCAAACTTCTGCAAAAGCATGAAAACTTGCAAGTAGGCTCTGTCTACATTATACATTATAAATATTGACTCTTTCCAACATATATTTTCTTAAATATCAAAATGTCTAATATATTTTTACAATAGGATTCAACACAGTACTTCCTCTATGACAGTATTTAAAGCCTCAATATATTAGAAATGAGAGTCTTTATAATACCTCAGTAAAACATTGAGTTAATATAAGTTAATTGAATATTAGCAAGTAACATATTCCTCAAAAATTTCTGAAAGCATTTTCAGCAAAAAGAATGCAAATTCAAATGCTAAGTATCTCAGTTTACAAACTACTAACACTTGCCATGCAGACAAGTTCATTCTGAAATTTGCTGCACAGCCTGAGTGTATTTTCTAGTATGTTATGTTAGCCAAGCAAGCTGTTTTGATATTCCAATATTCGAAGGAAGAAATTTAAGACTTGAAGAATTCCTATCAAAACCAAAGGCACCTCAGTAAGCACTTAGAAACTCACCTCTTTGTTTAAAACCATATTAAGTAACGAATGTGCTGGTAATAAGGCTCATATTTATTCCGAAGCCCACTATATACATGTGATCTCAAAGCAATGTCCCTACAACATTCGAATCGGAGGAATACCTGGCATTGTTAGAAAAGGAGAATAATATAGATTTGAATTTGTTACCAAAATGTAGCCTTCAAATATCATATAAAATGTCTCATGTTTTATATTATTGCTTAAGATTATCATGGGCAGAAATTCAGAAGTAAACACTTTATTTTGGTATCCCGAGTTCAAAGCGTTCCTTCGCATTTTCATGTGTAATCACAAAAGACTGAGTCGGACATCGGACATCGTTGGTGGTTCTTGAGGCATCAACCGCTATAAATTTTAACCTCTAGTTGGCGTTTTGCTCTAAGGCCTTAAAAGACTGAGTTGTAATAACAAAAAATGATATAAAAGCAATTTCATGGCGTGTTTTTGAACATACAAGCAGTGTTTTGTTAAGTCGCACGATTAACAAATAGTTTTCCTAATCTACTTCAAGGAAATTCTGAACACATGTTTACTTTCATATAATTACAAAATTATTACTAAATAATTACGCAATGAATTGCATGCAACAGAAAAATCGCAAGAGTAAACGAATAATAGATTTATCACGAAGGTACTAAGAGATAAATAGTGACAAACACGCAAAATACTTCTTGTCGACATCAACATAATCGTTTAGAATCTAGATGTTAAAATTTATGGTCATTAAGATGCTTTTCAAAGAGTATAGGATTAGGAGTTCCTTAAGTGCGAAGAGATATTAAGCTAGAGAGCGTATTAAAAGTGAGTAGATAATTCATGAATAGTTTAAAATCCAGCAACACTATGAAAAGAGATAGCATATAAAGACTATTGCGCTGACGGAGACGGACATTTTTTTGGACATGGACAATTATTCTGCAATAACTCACCGAGATGTTTTAACTGTGGCCGTAATCATCTTAACTATACTTGCACGTGAAAACGTGAAGATGTGTGAGATGCCAAAAGTCACATGTAGCATACTATAAGAGATGGAGTTTTCCGCCAAAATTCGCCCAAGGAAATCTGATGTTAAAACAACACCAGCGTTGACTAAAAATTTCGCTAAAAAGGACTCTGAGCCCAGGAATGTATCTCCAGATGGTAAAGCTACTGCGCGTGCTTCAGCTACTCCTGATAAGGACGCTGTGAAAGAAATTTTTTCTGGAGCACAGTTAGATAAAGTCGTTGAATTTTTCAGTAGATTACTGAAGTTTGCTGATCTCTTTAAAAAGAGGAATTCGCAAGAAGAAAAATTACAACTTGCATTGTACTTTATTGATATGTTAGAAAATCTGTAACTCTCTTTTCAGGTTTTTCAGAACGATGAATGGACTATCTCTTCTATGCCAACATAGATGGCGCAACCTCTCGAACTTAGTACGTCTCTACAGCTTCATGATGAACTATCCTCTAGCGCCAGTCATGTTTTGGCCCCTCCTATCTTCAACTTCATGATGTGTAATTTCTAGATCATGTAATTGTCTACTTTTAGAGCCCTATTGCATCTGTATTTGATTGAATCGGCAAAAAGCTAGTGTGATTAACAAGCTAAGCTTAGCATAATAAAGTCATGTCATGTCATGTCACGGAGACGGACATGCAAAATCATTAATGCTATGGCTGAGAATAAAACAATGCATCTTTCTAGCTATAAGTTTTGTAAGATAATTTTTTCCCTCCTTACCACCTGCCTTCGAAGTATAATTGAAGCACGTCTAACTTAGCAATCAGGAGGTCTGGAGTTCTAACCCTGGCTAAGGTATAAGTAGTTGTTTCACCTTTCCTGTTCCCAAAAGTGTTAAATTGCTGCAGTGGCGCTAAATAGTGGCTGACTATTATAAAAAACTACTATAAAAAAGACTGTTTTATGAATTACTGATAGAAAACAAATTTTAAAACCTATAAGTCAGTTTAGCACTTTAGTTTATAAATTGTATAGTGTTATGTTTTTTGCATCACTTCTAATTTATCGTTTTATGCATAATTTTTTATCAGTGGTATATGAAAGAATCAAAGACCAAATGATTAACCATAGGGAAACCTAAAGGCTGTTTCAAGAATGAAAAATCTCTTCTCTTCAGCAGAGGATTAGGATCTTCTTAAGCGGGAAGACATATTAAGAGGGAAAGTTTATTTTAAAAAAGAGGATATTTAATGAATATTTAGAAGCCCCAGAAATATAAGGTAGCTTGGAAAAACATTAGGCTGATTGGAAGGGATATGTCGAATCAACTCCGTCCTCGTTAAAAATTGAATCTTTCAGTTTTAAGTTTAATTCACACTGCGCAAAAAAGAAAAAAAAGGGACAGTTCTATATCTCCCGTTCTACTGGGTCGATTGACGAAATTCAACTTGCGTTTTTCATATCTCGAAAGCGCGACTTAGGATGTGTATTAGAATTATCTATAGCATTGTTCTAATATAGGTATTTTGACACAAAATCGGCCCTTTTCTGAAATGACATGTCTTGCATGAATATCTTTTGATTTTATGTACATTTATAGGGGTACTACCTTATTATTACAGCGCCGTTTCTTAAAAGGCAAGTTGGAACCAGGATTTCGCCAAGTTCATGTTTATTTTCCACATACATTTTGCGGATGCCTTATTTCCGCAGTTGTTTTAAATTGGTGTCGGAAGCATTTTCTCGTCCAAAGGATTTCTGCCACATGAACTCCGCAAGATAAGATAGGATTCATGACAATGGCAAACTGTGCGTTTTTGATTCTGATTAAGCCATTTAAATGCAAGCCACAGTCTTTCACCACTTAGCGCATGAGCAGCAAAATGAAATTTATGGTTTATAGTTAAATGGTTTACAGTTAATGGTTTACAGTTTACAGTTAAATTACAGTCTCTAAGCTGTTTTTTCTAGTTCCCTTGTACTGTATGCTCGCCGACGATTTCTCTTGTACACTGTCGATGATTTTTGCCATAAGTGTGATCACCTCTTCAATACGAAACCTGAGCAAGAACGAAATTTCTAATTTCTTAGCATAACCCGTCAAATATCCAGTATTGGAGCAAAATCCTGCCGGCATTGTTTTCTCCGCATGCAAACAGATTTTCGTTTATGGCTACAATTTTTTCAGAATAACCTATTCACGTATTTGGTTACTTATATTTTGGTTACTTGCTGACTAACAACTCTCATGAAATACAACTCCCATGATACAACTCTCATGAATCTGTTAGAGTCAATAGTTCTAGTTTCGTAAAGGCTTAGATGCTTCTCTTAACGTGGCGTAAATTCCTCTATCCAATAGTAAACAAATAGCTGCCATATTATAGGTATTTTCTCCCTCCTTTCCGCACGCCTTCTTGGTGTAACTGGAAGCATGCTTGATGCGTATTGTAGAGGTCTGGGTTTCGAATTGCATATATTTCACATCATCTGCTTAAAAAAAACCAAATGACTGTATATTGTTACAGGGTAAGCAAAACAATTCTTGCCGTTTTGGAGTCAGAAAGAAAATTTCATAAAACAAATAATAACCACCGCTAAACCTGAATCACCATCGGCATCCAGTGTCTTTTGCCAATGAATTGGCTAGTTGTGCGATGCCATCGCGGTAAAACTCAGGAGTCTTGAACGTAAAGAAATCTGCGAGGACCTTTTCGAGCTCTGGCCGGTTATTGAAGGATTTCCCACGAAGATGGTTGTTCAGGGAACGGAAAAAGTGGTAGTCAGTTAGCGCGAGATCTGGTGAGTATGGTGGATGGGGTAGTGTCTTCCAGCCCAGTAGCTGGATAGTGTCCTTGGCTTCCCCTTGTCATGCAGGAGGAAGATAGCCTTAAGATTGACCAATGCCGGCTCTTTATGCATCAGTCTCTGATGCACACGTTCCAACTGCTACGAGTACAGGCCTGCCTTGATAGTTTGGCACACTGGTAGGAGATCATAGTGCACCACTTAGCGATTAGTCGACCAGATACAGAGCTTGATCTTGCGTGAGTGGAGAGAAGGTCTCGCAGTGTGAGACACAGGGTTCTGTCTGTCTTCCAATGTCTGGAACGCCCGGGTGTGTCATACTGGATGTATCTTTCATCGCTGGTGAGTACTGAATCAAATATGGATGCATTGCGGTGCCAAGTAAGCAATGACAAACAGGCAGCGACACGCTGTTGCTTGTTTGGATCGGACAGTGTGTGGGGTACCCACCTGCTCAGCTTGTATGCCTTTCTTATACGGTGCAAATGGAGTCTGATGGTTTCATCAGATACCTGTAAGTGTGCAGCAAGCTCATCACATATTTGGCTACTGTCACTCTCTATGGCTGCTCTGAGGGCTTCATCGTCCAGCACTTAGCGCCAACAGTCGCGTGGTGCATCCCTAATAGATGTATCCCCTGACCTGAACTTCTGGAACCATTGTCTAGCGGTTCGTTCGTTAACGACATCATTCCCAAAGGCCTGGCAAATTCGGTGACTTTATTCTGCTGCTGATAGGCCCACTTTAAACTCAGACAGCAAAGAATTCCGAACGAGCGCTTTTGATGTGTCCGTTTCAAACAGTCGCTGTGTGAGTTATGTTTGAAGTACCGACGCGTAAAGCAACTCGCTTTTATATTCTTGGTCAATGTCCGGACTCCCATCCTAACCACTTCATTACCAGGTTTGACGACTATTTTTATGTTGGGGTTCACCCTTCCAATGTCAAATCAGAAACAGCAAGAACGTTTTCGGTTACCTTGTATAAAGAGTATTCTGAAACCACTGATTCAATTGCCAAAGCGTAAGCTTCTCCTTGGCTCGCAAGTTTCCCTTTGCACCTCCAAATTATTTCACTGATATGTGGTTTAACGCCCATTTTCGACGAGGTAAAACGCATATTTCTTCGAAGAAATGTATAGCATCTTTCTCACTTCTCGTAAATCAAACATTTTTAACAGTTTCTTTTTTGGTACTTACGTATTATACCGTCGACAGAGAAATTGTCGTCAAGCAGCGCTATTTAGCACCAGTTATGGATACGCGGGGGGGATATATCAATACACTTGTGACGTTTGCGTTTTCCTTTCATGTACCCGGAGTGATTCTCGAATAACCATCTTTTCTTTTTATGAACAAGGATACAAAATTAACTATTATTGCGGTTTTTTATCGTATTCTCAATAATAAATTATTACGATTTGGGACCTGCCTTGTACAGAATAGCAAACAGTCGATTATTTTCAAAGTTATGGGATTCTGCCATCAAAATATTGTGTAATAAATGGCACGATATAGTCAGCTGAATACGGCCGATGGAATAATTGGAACTACCTGAGGGAATTTTGTACTAATAGTGTTCTAAACAGAATTTTTAGCAAAATTGTAGGAAATAAGAAAGCAGTAAAATTTGACAAAAGTGCAAAAACGAAACAGTTTACAAATTCCTTGGATATTAAATACAGAGAAGTTAGTTCCTTTCGATTTCCGGAGAACAACAAACACAACTTTGGTGGAAACTCCGCCAAATTTTATGGTTCGTTGGTAGTTGTAGCTAACTTTCACGATCAACGAGATAATACGTAAGTATCCTTTTTTTAAAGGAAATAGATTAACATTTGGAAATAGATTAACTCAGTGTTCTTCTAGTGAAGGAATTACAAGTGATGGTGAATTTTTATTATTTAAGTCATAAAAGAGAAATACAATTAATATGTAGATACTCGGAACTCTCCTCATCACAAAGAAAACCATGCTG
Organism: Stegodyphus mimosarum; assembly: GCA_000611955.2. NCBI lineage: Eukaryota > Metazoa > Arthropoda > Arachnida > Araneae > Eresidae > Stegodyphus > Stegodyphus mimosarum. Next base: position 92,746 of record KK114678.1, read on the forward strand.
ACTTTCAGCTGGGTTGTCGGCTATGTCAAGACTGTTTACGTTGCGATTTATCGATTTTTTTGGCGCCATTAACGAGAAGGAGGCCGTAATAATAAGGAAGTACAATAAATTAAGCAATTAAGTTTATTAACAAACTGGAAAACTGATAATGGGGAAAGCGATATTTTTGCATTATTACTTGCTTTATCGTATAACTATGAATGTGTGCAGTGCGTGTGCCTTAGTTTGAATAAGACGTTGTCACCACCTTCCATATTCCGATTAAATTGCTAATTAGTTTAATGGATATAAAAGGAGAAATATATTTTAATTCTTATTTTAACGTGTTTGGCTGAGCAAGTCATTTTTCTCCTAGATGAACCTAGTATAACATGACTATCAATTAGTTTTCCTTAAAAAAGTCCTCCAAGAATGCATTCTTTCTCTTTTGCAGACTTTTATAGTGTGCTTTGCCGTCGTTATATTATGAAAAGTCCTATAAATAATTCTAGATAAATCTATATATAAAGGTCGTATATCTTAAATGAAGACATTTGTAATATTGGGTGTACAAATAAGTTTTCAGAGTTTTTGTTTGTCAAACTTCGAAGCTTTATTCAGAGAAATTGGAAGAATGTAGTTCATTCAAAGTATTGTCCATCGTTAGCTACGACGTTTCTGCATCTTTCGGGGAGCATATGGATTCCGCGTTTAAAACATTCCTCGTCTTTTGAGGTGATCCAAGAACCGATCCAATTTTTGGCTTTTTCGTATGAAGTGAAGCGCCGCTCAACCAAATCATGAATCATAGATGGGAACAAGTGGAAGTCGGAAGGAGCAATGTCTGGTGAATACGGCGGACCAAAGCCAACACTTTTGGTCTACCCGACAGGTAACTATAGGAACAAACATCTTAAGGAGCGTTTGGCCAAAGAATTTCTTTTGCCAAATATAGAGGTCGAGGTTGCACAGATAAAGACTTTACAAAAGGGAGGTTTAGCTGTTGTCTGAGATTCAGAAGAAGATATTACTAAACTGAGATCCACGCTAGACATTGAAAAAGCTGCCAAGTTCGTTCAAACGAGACAGTCCAACCTCCGAAAACCACAAATAGTAATATATAAAATTCTACTTAACTACCAGCATCAACAGATTGCAGCAACCATAAGCTCTGACCAAAACTAGAAAAAGAGTTCCGTTAAATTTCTGTACAGGCTCAAGGAGAGGAACAATGTTAAATGGATTGCGGAATTTTCCCCCACCATTTAAGGCCCTCATGTGTAGCCCCATACTGCCCATCGGCAGGCAGGCCTTCTCCATCTCTGAGCACTTTGACACAAAGAGATGCTTTAGATGTCAAGAACTGGGGCATACACTGGACGCCTGTAAAAACAAGACTTACTGCGGATATTGTTCAGGTTCTCATAATAAGAGAAACTGCCAGGCTATCCGTCCCAGCTGCATCAACTGTTCCGACTTCAGCTACAGGACAGCCAGCAGCGTGCTCACTAATCACCCGGACTATTCAACCATCTGCCAGGCGCCCCTGTCCTCCGTCACCTGAATACGGCGGGTGGGGTAGGACATCCCATTGAAGCGCCTCCAAAGTTTCTTTGATGACTTTTGCAGCATGTGGGTGAGCGTTATCGTGCTGAAAGATCACTTTGTCATGTCTTTTGGCACATTGGGTGCGTTTGAGTTTATGCTCCGCTCAGTTGCATCAACTGTTGTTTGTAACGTTCCCCAGTGATCGTTTCGTAATGCTAGAGTAGCTCATAATGTATCACTCCGAGCTGATCTCCCTATATGCATAGCACTAGCTTCTTGGCATGAATATTCGGTTTGGCCTTTGAAGTTGATGCATGGCCGGGCTTATCCCACGATTTTCTGCGCTTTGAAGTGTCGCAGTAGATCCATTCTTTTGTCCATCGGCACGATTCGATGCAAAATCACTTCCGATTTTGCCTTCGCACGTGAATAAAAAATGGCGTTCGACGTCTCTTGGCTTGAGTTCATACGGAACCCAATTTCCTTGTTTTTGCACCAGAGTACCTTGAGACGCTTTAAAATCGCTTTTTGAGTCACTGCCAAGGTTTTGGCGAGCTCTTCTTGAGTTTGTCATTAATCTTGGTCCAATAAACCCATCAAATTCAGCGTCATCAAACTTTACTGATTATAAATTTTTATTGCTGTAACATGTTCCCATATGTTTTGCACAGCAATCGATGTCCGTTAGCTGAATTTTTCTTCAAATTAATACAAAAAAAGAAGTGCTTCCGCAAATTTTGTTTTTTTCGTACAAAGAGTTAACATGGGTTGAGTACAAAGAAAGTTTGTTTTTTACACTTCAGCGAAATGAAACAAACTGATTTTTAGGCGGAAATGCTGGCACTTTAATATGAATACAGTTACAAGATTGTCCGATAGGATTTAATACTAGTAACGCCACCTTATGTAAATTCCTCAAAACTTAGTTGTGCGCCCAATAATATAAGCATATAAAATGCAAACATATAAGATATAACATATTAGACATAAAATGAAAACTCAATACATTGAAAATTAAATTGCAAATGTTTTACATATATCAGAAATTTATTAAAACTCATCTTTTCCCTTTCTTATAAAAAATCTCAAAATATATTACGTTTTGTATATTTATATAAAACATAAAATCGCACTGTCATAAAAGTGGACAGGAAAAACATACATAAAAACTATGTATGTCTGTTACACAGAGATCGTCTGTTTCGTAATTTTAAAAAGTGCACATTTCTTCAGTATTTAGCAATATATTTCGAAACTTAGGCACTCAGTTTCTCACATAAGAACTGTTAGTTTCTTGTGTGTAAGTCTCTTGCGATTCTTTCGTATATCCAGAATTTTCAGCACCACCTGTAAAAATTAGTTCACCATTTAAAATATTTCAGATTAATTGCTTAAAAAGAAACACATCGCACTCAGCATTGATATCAAAATATGCAATTTAAATTTATTCAGAAATAGATTAATTGCACTAAAAAGTTTGCAATAACCATGCGTGCTTGTTTAATAACGAAAACAATTTTTCCCAGTCAAAACACTGCAGCGAATTTTTACACATTCTTTTCTGAAAGAAAGTACACTTAAATGCATTTGGTTTAAAATATTTAAAATGGAGCTTTAAATAGGCATAGAACAACTAAACATATTTTGAAGGTATCTGGCACAAGCCTATCTTTTATACAGACAAAGGTATTGGGACTTACGAATTATACTGGATCACATATTCTTGGCGATACATTTTTGACGCCACATTATTAGTTATTTTAGGCATTATAAGTATAAAACAGGATGTTATAAAACATTAACAATTCCGTTTCATAAAAGAGAAGAAAAGCTGTTTCAGATTTTATAATCCAACATATTTATTTTCGTTATTTTCACTTTTATAGGATTATTATAGGATTTACTTCTCTTTATCTCGTTAAATGTTTTCATAAAAACTTTAAAACTGAAGTTTTAACAACACTTTTCTCTGCATCCTGATCTAAAATTACGACGATCATGATTGATACTATGATCAATTATTGTATCTATATTTATTATCACCTCCATTATTGTCATCTTAAATCAATTATCGTGATATAAATTTTGTATCCAGAATCAATACTTACAAAAATTTTCGAAGTTATGACTCAATGAAAGACGTGTGTGACGAATATAAACATAAAGTGCGTACAGTAGAGCAGCAATTAAACAAATAACAGCTATAACTCTATATGCTGTTCTTCCTCCAAATGCACTCATTATTAGACCACCAATCAAACTGCTTGAGGCTTTACCTGTAAAAAAAATACTTTTTTATAGGAATCGAATGAATCAATATGCGTAAGCACGGAATATTAATATGCACTGAAATCGCAAAAGCAATACAAAGCAGAAAAAATAATATTATAATTGAAAAATCAGATTTATCACAAATTTGAGTATTTCATTTATTCAGTTCAATTTATTACTCGGTTAAGAACTTACTAATTTTACTTCCAGCTAGCAATTTCCTGGGTCACCGATTTTAAATTACTAATTCAAATTGAAGTTTGTATAACTTATGTTATTTTAAAAGACAAGGCAATGAATATTGGGCAAGACAATACTATTAATATGACAAGACAATAATATTAATATTTCATTATTATAAGACAATAGATTTCTAAGTAAAGAAATTATCGCTTTTACATCTCTCAAATTTGTGATTTCAAAACTACTTTTCATATCGTAGTCCAAATTCTGATTACACAAATGCAAATGTAAGTGACTTTAATATAATTATATTAAACTTTAAGCGCATTACGATTTTAAAGTCAGAAAATTATAGCAAATTTTGTTGCATATTCTTTACTTTGGTACTACTCATGAAAACAAAATATATGATTCAAGCAAATTATGTTTATGGTTGTTTTTTTTAATTTCGCATTATAAAAGAAAATAGAGAAATTAATCTGAGCTATGTTTCAAAATTAATTTTAATTGAATATTGTTAAAAAAATTCATAAATGTAAATATTAACCTATTAGTTAGGACCATGGAATAAATTTAAACTTGTTCATCTTGGTTTTCATAACGTATTAACAGAAAACATTTAATGCACAAAAGTAAAATTAATAAAGTAAAATAAAAAGAGTGTGATTTAAGAAACAAATAGCAGGCTAAAAAAGAACAAAAGAAGATTTGCGTTCTTAGCTCTAGCAAAAGGTAAGAAAACTGTTATGCAAATAGGCTAGGTTAAGGTTTAAACACAGGATTTAAAGAAACTTTATTTTTACATTCTTATGAGCTTTAAATAAGACAACAAGAACATAATCTTTAAGGATTACGAAAAATGTCAGTTATCCTGCTTAAAATCTATTAACTGTATGTGAATACGTCATAAGACATTTTCTCCCTTTTTTCTGCATGCCTTCGTTTCATAACAGTAGCACAGTCAGTACGTATTCGAGAGGCCCGCCGAGGGCAACGCGCATTTTTCACATCTCCTGCTTTATTTTAAAAAAAAATCTTAAAGGTTTCGGATTTTAAATTTCATTCAAAGGTTCCTTTTTTTAACACTTTGTGTGTTACCTTTGGTTATTAAATATCGTTTCATCGCACTTAAACTATAAAATTCAGTTTAAGAACAATATTGCAAAATAATTTTAAATTGAGCATATCTTTAGAATTTCCAGATTTCCGATACACAGTTTCACGAGCTGGAGATAAAAATGTTTTTTTCTATGCAACAATGGCACTACTCGCTTTGAAATCCTTCAGTCTGTTAATCAAAAATTCGTTAAAGTTTTAGAAAATATGAAATCGTTAATAAAGCAGATTCCAAATTTCAAATTTGGGCTACCAGATGCCCATATTCTCAGTAGGATTACGTCATTCAAAATTTGATGGCTCTAGGTACCGTTGTTTTAGCACAATGCGAGAAACATACATACATTTATGCAGATTCTTCATTACTTAATTTCTTCAAATATAATACAGGGCTGTAATATTTGGTGGTAATAGTTTGAAATTGGGAAACGATAGCAAAATCTCAAAACGAAAACAATAGTCTCTTAGGGAAAAGCCCCTTTAGACTAAAAAAATACCCCTAATGTCTCTCTACAATGGCGCCTGAACTAAAAGGTGGTGGATGACGATTCTTCGCCACCAGGATTTAGTCACTTGGTCTCCTAATTTTCGGTCGCCCTTTAAAAGAGAAAGCATATAAGGCATTTTCTCTCGCCTTTCTGCATGCCTTCGACACTAGGCGCGAATTCGAAAGGTACAGGTTCGAATCCCGGCGACAGCATTTTTCATGTATTCTTACTTCAAAACAACTTAATGCCTCTACAAGCCTTTATTAGAATTTGTGATAGAACTTGATTACACTGATTGCGACGACAAATTGTCGAGATTTCGATATAATTACTTACGTTATTTTCAAATTGCTTTCATGAAAAACATATTTTTATAGCCTATGGCTAGATGTCGTGGTGCCAAGTTTAGAGCTGAAAAGATATTGCACTCCCTGGATTTTGCTCATTCGCGCTCTAAAGGAATATAATTGAGGAAGTGTTTAACCATTAACTAGCACATTAAATCCTCTTAAATCAAACACAACCATTTTCTTCAATGAATTTCAATTTCTTTGGCTTTATGCTAAAACGTATTATACATTTATTTTTTATTCAAGATATACAGATTATGATGATGGCATTAAATTCCTTCTGAAATGTATTTATATGAATAATTTCTGAATATCAAAGATGTCAGCAGCAAATGGCAGCTTGACATCTTTGTTAATAGCTCAGATAAAAATCAATGCAACTAGATTATCTTGTGAAATCTTTATAACAAGAGGCAATGACTTGCATACTGTTCAGTCTTTCAAAAAACGTTGCAATAATTTAATGCTTATGTAATGACCAGATGCTTTCTAAAAAGTATTGCTGCTTGCGTACAGTTTCATAATAGACTGAATGCATAGAGCTCCGATGATAGGTTGTTAAGATTTATTTTTATCAAATGAAACACTTCAGAGATCTGGAACTTTCCACAACGATAGTCGTTCAACTTTTCACAATATCACTGAGTCTGATCAGTAGTTACACTTCAAACTACTATGAACGTTAAATGTTAGGTGCCAACTGGGATGGAGTTGACTAAACTAACAAATTTTACCATTGCGTTGTGTAATTTAAAATGTTAGTGCATAACCCTTGATGCTAGTGAATCATTTAGTGTTAACATATTTAAAAGGAAACACATAAATCAGTAATATTTTTAAAAAAATCTTATAGTTTATTATATTTTTTAACATATCTAAATTTTGTAAAAATCAATTTTAGTACTAAACCCTTCACTACTCCCGGAGGTATGAAAATTACCTAAGATAGTTGTACCATTTTTTTTTCTTTTTACAGTGAAACATAAATATGTGTTTTCAACAAATCTCTAAATAATCTCTAAAAGTTCAAAATAAACCACATAAAACTTCTATTAAAATTTATTAAGCAATAACTATTTCATTGAGTTGCAATTTTAAAATTCATGACCACTATTTCAAACATTAATATTGGATTTCAACAAATTCTGCAATTTTAAAATAACAACTTAAAACTTCTAAAACTATGAATTAAGCATAGCCCCTGCAAAATCTTCCAAATTCGGAGGAGTTGAACTGAAACACAAATTCAAATCTCGCCAAGCACGCCAAAGGAAATGCGAAGAATCCGACGCAGGTATGAGATAAAACTTACAAACCCAAAGCCCGACCGTAAATTCTCAAGCAATGCCTTAGAATCCAACTACAAGTGCGACTTTTTTTCCAATCCTTCCCCCCTAAGACCTTTTTCTCGCGAAGTGTAAAAATTTTGTTAAATAATTAACTGTAACTTAAAAACTGTTAAAGCTAGAAACTTAGTGAAGTGATCTGAAACTAAAGTGATCTTAAATTAAAAGGCTAATGTTTCTGCATCCAGTCATATAAATTAATAGAGGATCAACTTAAGTTAAGTAATATTAAATCAAGTTTAAAGCACCCAATTCCATTGTGTGTTTTCAACGCGTTTGCGAGTAACAAGTGGAAAATACGTACAAATCTTAAGTACCAAAAATCCCTAATTAAAATTAAACTAAAGCAAATATAAATACAGCATGTTAAATAAAATAACGTTGTGTAGCATAAATTTAGAATAATAATAAAAATTAAATTCTTAAGTCAAACTTAAATAATTAAGTGAATTTGCTACACAACATAAACACAGTGCAATGACAAGCGCAGCTAAACAGCGAAGCAAAATCGAAGATAATCCTCAGAACTCACGCTGAGCTAACAGCTAACAACAACAAAAACATATATAGCTTTCAATCGACCGTCGAGATATTTCTAGCACTTTCTGTTTCTTGAAATTAACGAAAGGCGATGTAAGGGTGGAATTGCGGTTTCAGTTAATATAGTGATCAATTAATTACATGTATTCAGTCACAATATCTACTATGGTGACACAGAGACCGTACCAAATAGTCGCCATGTTTGGCGAACTTTTCACCAAACTTGGCGACTATGACCGACTAGGCGACTTGGAGATTACGACCAAGTCGCCAAAGATTCGACAGAATTTGGCGACAGTTGTCAAAACCACTGATAGCTTGGCGATATCGCGCCAAATTACCAAGATACCCATTTACTCAATGTTAAATTTACTTGCCCTGTATTCTTACTTTTCCAGCATAGCATTCTCTCTAGACTTTTGATGTTACATTACTCAGAAAAATACAGTTTCACATATAATTGCATTAAAATGGTTTATCTAAGTGTAATATTTTTTTCCAGTGTCAGATTGTGAACAGTTACAGTTTGTAACAGAATCCATTAATCTATATTAAGGCCAGATGTGGTGGTCTCTTTATTATGCAGACACCTAATAGGTGAGCCACCATTGCCTCCTAATGAAGAGACGGAGAGTTACAACTATGCCTTCTCCGGGATTCGAACTCAGGCCCTTCATTATCGCAGTCAGGCTTCCCTAACCACTATACCGTCTGGGCGACTCTATGTGTAATATTCGTAAGCGCATATTCTAGTAAAGAATTTATTCTTACTGTGGTCTTTTCTTGTTGTTTCAAATCCCCTTGGGGTAGGAAAGCCTACACCAAGCCCTAGAGACCTTGCCGCACAAGCAAATCGCTGATGTCGTCCTGCTCAGCCGACAGCTGTCTCAGAGATACCCCTATACAATCCAGTATGTGATCGGGACAGGCAGGGAGGGAACAGGCACACGAGGGGAAGGTCTTTTCTCCATCTTTGAGTTTCATGCATCGAAGATGCCCTCTTCTGAATTTGGCAATGGCAGTTTGGAAAGGCCTAGATCTTTTACTCAGAAGTGACAGGCCTGGTTGTTCTTCGAAATACCACTGGTGAACAGGAGAAATTTTCCATGTCATGTTAGTTTTATGTTTGTAACAGGAATGAATTTCGGTTGGGCATAAATCAGTGGAAGTGGGTGTAGGGAGATCATAACCTTTTCTTGCCAGATCGTCAGCTGTTTCGTTACCATACACTTCAACATGGAACGGTATCCACTGGAGATATAATGATTTACGCTGTCCAAGTTCGAAAAATTTAGATACAATATCCTACAATAGATGGATCCTAGTTACGGATGAAAATGAACAAGTACTGACTAAACGTCAATTGTTCAAGGAATGCGCACAGGGCTCATGTTCGGCACCCCTGTTCTGAGGCCTCATCGCCAATAAATTAATATACAATATTGACTTGAAAAATGTAGATTTTGTTTGTTATGCTGATGACTTTTTATTTCTATTATATGAAAAATTGCTTGAGAAATTGGAAAATTTATTTAGTGACTTGGTGGAGCTACTGGAAAATTGGAGTTCGCAAGAAGAGATAGAATTTAATTTAGAAAAGACCTACGCAATGTTTTTCCCGCAAAGTGGTAGAATTACTCGCCCTCCCAGGTTGAAATATAATGCTAAATGACTAAAGTTCGTTGAAAAGATGAAATACCTCAGGGTTATTATTGATACGAAATTAAATTTTTGGGGTCATTTTAAGGATGTACAAAAAAGAACTGATGGTATTTTGAAATATTATCGCAATACGTTTACTGCGGAAACTCTTGCAAAGAAGAGCTCTACCTTGTTGTTTATTTTTAAAAATGTAGTAATTCCAATTGTAATGTATGGCACTGGAGCATGGGGCTGCAGGGCGAGATAACTTGTGAGAATTAGACAGAAATTAGATACTATACAGAGAGGCTGGATGCTTGTGGCTACGCGTTCTTTCCGGACCGTTTCAACGGAGGTGGCTTGTGTGCTCGCTGGTGTGCCCTCTCTCATATCAATATGGCTTTTTCTATAACAAATTTTTAATAAAAAACAAATATATTACTTTATTGGAAATCTCAAATATAGAATTAAAAAGTGATACCTTTGAAGAATGCCTTGAACTGATTCACCCTGCAGATAAATTTGGACTAAATTATAACCGATTAAAATGTACAGTAAATGAATATGATATTTAATGATGGTTCCGGCCTGGGAGGAAATGTTGTTGCGCATTTATAGTGTATTATTATGGAAGTGAGATTGACCACAAAAAATTCCTATTAAATTTCATGAATGCAATGTATTGTACCCAACTGAATTATATGCAATAATATGCTTTAACCTGAATCTAAAATAAATTATCTGGTGGGCAATGTGTCCATATATTTTCTGATGCATTATCGGCCTTACAATCGCTTTCTGGACTCGGGTTTGATAATAAACGTATTGTGAATATTAAAATGAAACATAGAAATCTACGCACAAAATACAATATTAAGATACATTGGATTAAGGCCCATGTAGGTTTCCATGGTAATGAGAGAGCTGACGTACTGGCAAAAGAAGCCACACTCGGCAACTATAAAGAAATTAAACTGCAGGGCTCTAGAAGAAAGACAATTGGAATTTTATACAATAGTATATATGAAAAATGGAAAAACAATTGGGAATCCTCAGAGAAAAAGAAAAATTATACAGATACTATACTGATTTATAAAGGAAGAAAGTGCTATACTGATCTGAATCAGGTTTTGACGGGACATGGTTATTTTTCCATATACTTGAATAGATTTGCCTTGCAGGAAAATAGTATTTGTCGGCTATGTGGAGTAAGAGGTGATAATGTTCACTTCGTTGAAATCTGTGGCCTAACTGCAAGCATTAGAGATAAAATGAAAATCGAATTTCCAAGAGACCTTTGTAAGGTTTTAGTTAAACTAACCAAGTTTATTTTAATTTAAATCTTTTCTATCTCCTCTCTGCTTCAACTTCCTGTCAGAAGAAGCGCGCGTTTTTAGCTTATGCTAATTTTTGAAGTTCAGCCAAGCACTATTTAAGCCAGAGGTAAAAACCTCTCGGTGTGTGAGAGCTTTGCCTCAGATCACGGTCACGCTGCTCAACGTTCGCCTGACCAGCTAGCAGTTTAAATTTATAAGCCATAGTGCTTACTACGTGATTGCTTTGTAAAATAAATTAAAGTGCGGTAGTATTTAGTATACCTTGCTACGCACCCTTTTCGGTAGAGGCCAACTTCCGCGAATTGCTCTGCGAAGCAACGTTTAATTTAAGTTCTATTTTAATT
>KK114678.1:105380-246506 GCA_000611955.2 Stegodyphus mimosarum
ATTGATTTTAAGGAGGAGAGTTGACACTAAACATGAAGCCGATAGAAACGAAGAATGATAAGCCCCCGTAGCTGGACTTGGAACATTTACAAGCAGAGGAAAAAGAGAAAATCCAAGGTCTGGTAAGTGACTTTACAAATTTATTTAGTGATGTACCCGGGTTTACTCAGGTGGTGAACCACGACATTGACACGGGGGACGCTCAGGCAGTTAGGCAAAAAGCCATATAGATATGACAGGGTCAAAGAAGAAATAATTGAACATCATATTAAAGAGATGTTAAAGAATAAAATCATCACGCCCGTTTCTAGCAGTTATGCTAGCCCCGTTGTCCTGTGTAAGAAAAATAATGATTACCCGATTACGCACCCGAAGCGGTGGCGTTTTGCTATAGATTATCGCAAGTTAAATTCAGTTACAAAATATCCTGTATATCCGTTGCCGATAATTGAAGAAATTATTCGAAATATTTCGTCTACAAAATACATGACTACATTAGATCTCACGAGTGGCTATTTTCAGATTGGGGTAAAACCCGAGGACGTACACAAAACCGCATTCATAACGAAATCTGGTACGTACGCATTTCTTAGAATGCCGTTCGGATTATCCGGCGCGCCGGCAACGTTCCAAAGATGTATGGACATCGTCTTAAGACCAGTCCTTGGTAAAAGCACTTTCATATATTTAGACGATATTATAATTACGAGTAGTACTCTAGAACAACACTTACAAGATTTAAGAAAAGTATTTTCATTGTTAAACGAAGCTGGTTTAAAGATAAATGCGTCTAAATGTAAATTTGCCGCAAAAGAGTTACGTTATTTAGGATTTAAAATTTCCCAAAAGGGAATCGAAACGGATCAGTCAAAAATAGTAGCCATTAGAAATTATCCTGTTCCTAAAACAGCGAAGAAATTATCGTCGTTTCTCGGGATGTGTTCATATTACCGGGCTTTCATTAAAGACTTTGCAAAAATAGCTGAGCCACTGCTAAAGTTGAAAAGAAAAAAAGCTAGGTTTTCGTGGTCAGCAGAAGCCAACTTGGCGTTTCAAAAATTGAAAGACGCATTGACTCAAGCTCCCGTCTTAAAATTTCCAGAAGGGGATAAGGGATTAGAGATTTCAGCGGACGCTTCAGATTTCGCGATTGGTGCAGTGCTTTCCCAAAATGGTCAGCCCGTGGCTTTTTTCAGCCGAACATTAAATGAAACCCAAAGAAACTATTCCGCAACAGAGAGAGAAACTCTCGCAGTGTTAGCATCAGTACAGAAATTTCGTGTGTTCTTTGGAAGTTCTCCAGTAACTGTATATACCGACCACGCGGCGGTCACTAGACTCTATTCTGGAAAAAATTTATCACCCAGATTAATAAGGTGGGCTCTCAAATTACAGGAATATAACCTAATAATTAAACATACGCCGGGAAAAGAAAATGTTGTGGCAGATGCTTTAAGCAGAATTAACTTAGATGAAAATGGAAGTGTAATTAAGATAGCCATGTTAACATCCAAAGTATTAGATTCTCGTGAAACAGTAATAGCCGAACTCAAAAAAGATCCGGAGTTCAAAAATATATACAATTATTTGGCCGACCCTGAGAATTTCAATCATCCGGATATTGTGCCGATAAGAAATAGGGCCGAAAATTACGAATTAATTGACGGACTGTTATTCTATACGAAAGCTACTAATGAGAATCATGAATATAGACCGGTTATCCCAGCTAGCATGAGGTTGAATGTATTAGAAGAGTTGCATGATTGTGCCATTTCGGCTCATTTAGGTATAAGAAAAACTGTTCAGAGAGTTCGCGAGGCAGTTTTCTTTCCAGAACTGCAAAAGTTTACTAGGGCGTATGTCCAGTCGTGCCCAACATGTCAATTAAATAATTATGTTAATTTCCGCCCGGCCGGGTTCCTAAATAGTATTAAATCAGAATTCCCAAATCAAATAATAGGCATCGATTTACTTGGACCTTACCCTCGAAGTAAAGTTAATAAAAGCCGATATCTTTTAGTTATAGTGGATCATTTTAGCAAATGGTTAGAGTTAATTCCGTTAAAACGCGCGTCTGCAAAAATTGTAGTAGATTCAATTCTAAATAAGTATATTTTAAAATACGGGGCGCCCCTAAAAGTTATTTCAGACAATGGTCCTCAGTTTGTTAGTAAAATGTTTGAGGAAATGTGTGCAAAACTGGGCATACGTCATCTAAAGATGGTCCCGTATCGTCCGCAGTCAAACATAGCGGAACGGGTGAATAGAAATGTAGTGAAAATAATTCGTAGTTATGTGAAAAACTATCACTCTACCTGGGATAGCCATATAAATGAATTTGCATTTGCCCTTAGGACCGCCAAACACGATACTACACAAAAAACACCCGCTGAACTCTTCTTAGGAAGAAAGATCTTGACCCCCCTAGATAAACTGTTCTTTGTACAGGAAAGGGCAGAAGAATTTAAAATGAGTGATATACAAAAGTTAATACGGGAAGCGACGGAAAATATAGAAATGGCCCAAAGAAAACAGAAATTGTACTATGACCTAAAAAGAAGAGAGGTCAAGTACAATGTGGGAGATGAAGTGTTGAAGATTAAACACAACTTGTCAAATGCCCCAGAGGAAAAGGTGGGGAAATTTTTTCCGCGTTTTGAAGGCCCGTTCACAATTGAACAAATTACGGGGGCAGTGGTTATATTAAAAAGAAATGATGGTCAAACGCTCAAAGCGAATGTGGACCAAATAAAACCGTTCTATAATCGCAGCAAAATGGCTGTATTTAAAGATTCGTTTCAGGATCCGAGGCAATCGACTAGCCAGGAAGATATACGTCAGCAAAAACAGCAGGAACCAGCTACAACGGCATCGAAATGTCAGAAGAAGAAAGCTCCCCCCCAACAAAGAAATAAGAACCAAAAAGGTGGTTTCAAAAGAAAGTCTCACGATGCAGGTGAACAAATCTACGAACGGAATTACGAGCGCACCAAGAGAAGAAAGCAGAATGGGCAAGGGAAGCCCAATGTATCCAAAAGAACTGTGGAATCATCGGACAGGTGCCTGAGAAGCAAGAAACGTCGATTGCAGCCTGAGAATCAACTTCCCGAATACAGCAGGAACCAGGACAAGCAACGAGCAAGGGCCCAGGAGAGAAGGGCCCAGTCCACCAAACGTCCAGCGGAGCAACCTCCTCTACAAAGGAAATTGCCGAGGATACAACGACGGAATTTCAAAAGAAAAAGAGACGAGCAGGCTCCGAAAGAACAACGAAAAACGAGGAAACTGAACCAGGCCACAACTTACTCAAGTTTTAAAGATTGGGCCAAGAAAAGGATGGACGATCATAATAAGATAAGTACAATTTCGTATTCAAAAGTTTAGTTAATTTTTGAGTATACTGCAAGTTGCAGGACTGATTTTACCTCAAGCGAGGTTGACTTTTACGCCAAGTGAGCGATAAGTTCTCATATGGAAAGTAAAATGTTTTGTTAAAAGAAATTGTAATTCTTAAAGATTTAAAATTACTTAATTTTGTAAATAGATTAATTCTGTAAAAGCAATGAATTGCTGAAAAGAATATGTTAACTAAATGATTTTGTACGACGCTTTGTCTAAAGACTTGTAAAATGTCTAGAATGAAAATTCGGAAAATTGAAAAACACGATTTAGTCTGTAGACTATTAATTCAATGTAATTTGATATTTCAAGAAAGTACCTTGAGAAAGGAATAGGAAGCACTTGCTGTAAGCTTAGAAATTTAACCTATATTTCTGTAAGCTTAGAAATTTAACTTCTATTTGCATTTCAGGATTGCTGTGAAATTGTTAATGTGTTATGAAATGTAACAAATAATATTATGCTAGCAATGCACGTTAAGTGCAATATTAATGTGAATGTTGTGTGCAAACTGCGAATTTGTATGCATGAAAAGTTAAAGATTCACTATTTTAGAATGCAAGTGTTAATTAGGCTCTCCACCAAATACACTTAAAGTGTTAGACATAAAGCTAGTGAGAACCTTAGGATTAGCTGGTTATAGGGCGTTTTTTTCAGGTCTCGTATGTCAAGTTCTAACTAATGTTAGTCGATTGTAGGTGGAAGAGTTGAACACCCCCGAACACATAAAAACCCGCAATGGCGGTTTGCTTTACATCCAACACCGGTGAGAGAGCATACGGGGGAAGAATTTAATTGTGCTTGAATGATAATGTGTGTGTGCAAAATTACACAGAAAAAAAAAAAAAGGATTTGTACCACTTAGAATTATTCTGTTATTATGTCATACTAAAGTTGTTTTCCTTCCAGATTTTGCTGGAAGGAGTAAGACTGTTTGAAGAATAAGACTTGAAAAAAAAAATGTTGAAGATTGTTGTTCCAGAAAATTTCGTCTGTATTTTACACAAACATATATTGCCTTGTAAGAGTTGGCCTAAGTTTAGAACAGTGAAATTTTCGACTATTTAGAATTGCTAGTTTTCAACATGGTCCGTTTGGACCAAAGTAGTTTAACTATCGCAATTCTGGCGGGAAGTATGTAAGGTTTTAGTTAAACTAACCAAGTTTATTTTAATTTAAATCTTTTCTATCTCCTCTCTGCTTCAACTTCCTGTCAGAAGAAGCGCGCGTTTTTAGCTTATGCTAATTTTTGAAGTTCAGCCAAGCACTATTTAAGCCAGAGGTAGAAACCTCTCGGTGTGTGAGAGCTTTGCCTCAGATCACGGTCACGCTGCTCAACGTTCGCCTGACCAGCTAGCAGTTTAAATTTATAAGCCATAGTGCTTACTACGTGATTGCATTGTAAAATAAATTAAAGTGCGGTAGTATTTAGTATACCTTGCTACGCACCCTTTTAGATAGAGGCCAACTTCCGCGAATTGCTCTGCGAAGCAAAGTTTAATTTAAGTTCTATTTTAATTTATTTAAATTTATTTGATTGTTAAGTTCGACCAAAGTGTGGTCTGTTACGTTCTGTATCTCTCCCGAATTGGGAGGTTTGTATTTAATAGTGAGTGAATAAAAGAGGATTTCAAATCCCTTCACGTGCAGTTATTCTCCAGCCCAGCAGTTACATCAGAACATAGCGTACCTTCCGCTCCCTGTTCCAGTTCAGGACTTAGATTTTGAGGATAAGAACCTTGTAAGTAATTCACCATGTTTGCAAAGAGTATGCACAGAGGACTAAGTCCTGATACCTTGAGCATTATAGTAAAATGCTACTTTATTCCAAGGAAATAACGAATATTATCAACGCACAGAGATACTTGGGTGGAGTAGATGTGTGAATGATGTAAATCTATTTTATTTTTTAATGTGCCGTTTTATTACGTGTTGAAGTATTTATTCTTGTTTTTTTTCAGTTTGTTTTTTGTTTTGTCGGGCTTGCCTCTAAAAGCTTTGTGGCTGAACCATCGGCCGGGAAAGCTGGGGGCTTCTTCTTTGTAGTAACAATTGTAGTAGTAATAATATCCTTACCGGTCTTATCCATGATCTTAGGGCAGTTTTTAAGGTACTGAATGGAGCTTCTGCTGTCAGAACCCATATAATTTCACTACTTGAACAGAGAGCATATTCGAGTGCTTTGCTGATGGCGATAAGTTCCGATTTGTAGACGGAGCAATGACCAGAGTTTCTGATGCTGCATCTGATATCTCCTTCAGGGGTGTTACAACAAATGCCACTCCCTGCTCTACCCTTATCTGATCTACTTCCATTTGTATATATCACAAGGGCCTGGACTGGAATATCATTAATGATTTTCAAGAGCCATTTGCCTGAGAAGTTCCGGGTGATGGTTGCCCTTGACAATATTAGTCAAAAATTCCTCACGGATGTTAACATGATTAAAAGCAGTATCTGGAGCAAAACGGCTAAACGGTATAGATGTTTCAACATTTAGATTGGTAAAATACGAATTCCACACATAACTAAGTAGGCTGTCTCGCTTTAGGCGTTTATTGCTTGTCCAATTTAAAATAAAGGCCGAGGTATGATTATAAGGACCCAAACTTTTCAGCTTGTTAAAATACTTGTAGGAATTCACCTTAAAACGTATTCCCAAAGGCTGGATGTTCGCTCATAGCGTACAACGTCATTTAGGTAACTATTTCTAAGGTCAGTGATGATTCTCGCCACACTAAGCTGTACTCTCTCCAATTTCCTCAAGTTAGTAGTTGAAGCCAATTGATAGATTTGGTAACCGTATTCAAGGACAGGGCGGACTAGGGTGATGTAGGTTATCCTAAGGGTAGTGGCGTCAGAACCCCAGTCTCTACCCAAGATATACTTCATTATGGTAAGTCTTTTTCTTGCTTTATCGGCCAATTTCTCGATATGCGTACTGCAGTTCACTTCGGAATCCAAAGTGAATCCGAGATAGGAAGGTATTTATTAGAGTCCAAGCGCACTCCATTCAGAGAAATGTCAGGAGAATAATTATAAAGATGTCTGTTTGTAGTGAAGAGGCAGCTGGAGGATTTGGAAGCATTAAAATTAAGTTTGTGGGTGTCTGCAAACTCTTGAACTTCTACCAGAGTTTTATTCATCAGAAGTTCCAGTTTATTTATGTCGGAACCCCTGTTCCGCATTACAACATCATCAGCAAAAAGTGCGACTTCACAAGGATAGATGCTTTTTCCTATCCCTGAAATAAACAACGAAAAAGGATGGGGCTCAGTACAGAGCCTTGAGATATTCCCTGATGCATGTTGAAAAAACCTGAAAGGCTGTCTTGTAGTTCACACAGAAGTTGCGGTGATTCAAAAAGTTCGAGATCTAGGGCAGTGCTCTGCCTCTAATGTCAAAATCTTGATAGCATTTATTTAAGAGCTTATATTTCCAAACCCTGTCAAACGCTTTAGACAAGTCTAGGAATGCCCCCACAGTGTGTCTAGTAGGCCTGTGATTCTGGGCATCTCTGACATGCTGTGTAAAGTAAGCCGCCACAGTGTATCTAGTAGGCCTGTGATTCTGGGCATCTCTGACGCCCTGTGTAAAGTACAAAATTTGACCAATAGTGCTGTGGCCCCTTCGGAAAGCAAATTGCTCGGGCGGAAGTAATTTATTGGTTAATTAGTGATGAGTTAGTCTCCTCAGAATAAAACTTTCGATCAGCTTGCATGTGGTACAGGTAAGGTCGATTGGTCGATAACTTTCTGTAGAACTAGCCTGCTTGTTTGGTTTGCGTATAAGGATAATGATGGCCGATTTCCATTGTCTTGGAAGTTTACCTTACTGTGGTCTTACTCGAGTAACGCAAAGGATTCTTGACAAAAATTTTATTAAACGATTATTAATCATTATCAATCTTAACTTTAAGAAGATTTACTTTAAAGTAGGATATCTAGTTGAAAAACGTTATAAGGTATTTTCTCCCTCATTTCCTCATGTCTTCATGGTGTAATTAAGAGCATATTCGTTGAGATTGCGAGAGGTCCAATGGATTTTGCATATGGAATTCTGGATATGGATTCTGGATATTCCGGATTTCGAATTCTGGATATTTTTCATGTCTTCTGCTTCAAAATAACTTAATGACTCTACAATATATGCTAAATGGATTCACTTTATAGAATATCTTGACAGCCTTATTTTGCTTTTAATGAGAATTAAAAACCTATTAAAATTATCTACGAGTGCATTTTAGCTTAGTTTTTATTTTCGTGGAAAATGACCTTATTTTTGTAAGGGTAAAGAATTTTTAAGAAAGCTAAGACAAACACAAAGAAAATCTCAAAAAAATAAAAATAAAATGCCTAATGAGTCCTGATTATAATCATTTGATTAATGTATGAAAACTTACCGACACTGTAGTGAATAGCTCCTGCTACAGAAATTACGGTCGCCGTCAAACCTTCAGGAGCAATCTCATGACTGTACACAATTACAGCTACCCACAAAAGGTGATAAGTAAACACTGCGGAAATTTCCAGAAGAAGAGTAAACCATGGATTAACGAGAAAGGAGTATCCGACAGTATTTCCACAGTATGCTAAAAGCGCTATTATAAAAATATTTGATGCACCGATTTTTTTAACCCACCAGTTTGAAGTGAGAAGAAACGGTAATCCATACAAACTGTTCATAGCTGGAATCAGGCCCATCAAGATTGCAGGCGCATTAAGGTCTTCTAGAAACCAGTTTGTGAAGTTCTTTGTAAAATTCCACGTGGTGCCAAGTACAAAAAGAACTAAGATAAAGATAATAATGTCGGTGTTTCTCATTAAGATCAAGGACTTTTTCCACATATTTTCACCTGGAGGTTCAATTTTGACTTTTAATTTGTAAGTAACAGCTAACGTTAAAAGTGTCAATCCAAAGAAGCAGTAGAAGGTAGGTGTATAATTGTTTTCACTTCCTGCAGGTGTGCTTACATCTACAATATATCCGGAAAGGGAAGAAAAAATTAAGGTACTAAGAATAGAAAAGAAGCGCTCTCTTCCGAAACTGGAATTATGTTCCTTTACCAGAGACATTGAAGTTACATCCAAAATGCGGAAGCAAGTTGTGTATCCCATAAGAAAAATAATGAATATTACCATATTGGCGAATACTAATTCCCATCTTGATTCTCTATCTCTTGCACACTTTTCATCTGTGAAAACCTCGCAAAGTATCTCACATCTCATTTTATGTGGCCCTTGGCACCACGAATAAGCTGTATTGTTATATATCAATGTATTAACATTATAGGAGCACTCATTTTTCAGCTTAGCACTACTGTTCATGTGAAGTGACAGCGAAAAATTATGGAACTCTTCCTCGTTCTCTAAAATTCTGCACATAAGATTTTCTCCATAGCAATACTGAGTACTATTTTTAGGACAACCTACATTGCAATATTTTACTGTGATATTTAATTCTGTGCCGCAGACTGTTTTGGCAATTAGTTTCTCGGACTCTTGATCATCACATTCGAGAGCAAACGGTTGACCATCGCAACTTTCAATATTCATTCCTGGCGTTATAAGTAAACTTGCAACAGCTAGCATAGTAATCACTAGATTGCCTACCAGAACAGGCTTGGATCGTCCCAGTTTATCAGCTATAATTCCAGACAGAGTGGTTCCTAAAAATTGTATAGGTGGTGCTATTGTATACGTGGAGGATAATTCTGTTAGAGTAAGACCACGTTGCTTGAAGTAAACAGGGATATACGGTAAAAGGACAGCTCCAGCTGGAAAGAAAAAGAAGCATTCATTTAATAAATTCCTTTATTTAATCTAATAGGATAGGATAGATAGAAGTAAATTTTGAGTAACAAAGGAATTGTGTAATGTGTTTGATAATGCTGAAAATACTTACTAATGATATTTGCTTTTGAAATATAATTGTTTGCGTTATTTGTAAGTATTTTCTTTCAGTTTATTGGCAGACAAATTTTGTTTTGATTAGTGGTAAAAAGTACATTATACTTTTATGAAAAAACACATGCTTTATTTAAAATGCCACTCTATCTTTTCTGCTTCCTATGCGCATTTAGTCTGTTTTCGTTGCTGAAATTATGTAGTAAAAGTATGAAAGGCATTTTATTGGAGATCTCACCAGTTAATTTATAATATTGGGTTGGCAACTAAGTAATTGCGGATTTTTTTTTTAGAAAATCAAAGACAATTTTTTTCATGGAACTAAATAACTTTATTCTGTAATGTATTACCCATTTTGATCAATGACCTTTTGCCATCTTTCAGGCAGCATCATAATCCCACGTTCATAAAACTTCTGGTTTTTATTAGCAAAAAACTGAATCAGGTACGATTTGACATCATCATCATTATTGAAATTTTTACCATTCAAGGGGTTTTGTAAAGATCGAAACAAAAAGTAATCAGATGGCGCAAGCTCAGGACTATATGGTGAATGTGGCAAAACATCCCAACCAAGCTCCAATAATTTTTGCCGAGTGACCAAAGATGTGTGTGGCCTTGCATTGTCATGATGGAATACAACACCTTTTCGATTTGTCAATTCGGGCCGCTTTTCTTCAACTGTATTGCTTAATTTCGTTAGTTGTTCAACGTAGACATCAGAATCGATCGTTCGGTTGGGTGGTAAGAGTTCAAAGTAGACAATTCCTTTCTAATTCCACCAAACTGATAACAAAACCTTCTTTTGATGAATATCAACTTTTGATGTTGTTTGAGTTGGTCACCTGGCCTGGTCCACGATCTTTTACGCTTGATATTGTTGTAAACAACCCATTTTTTATCGCCAGTTATCAGTCGTTTCAAAAATGGACCATTTTCTTTACGTTTCTTTAGCAAATCGCAGCTGTTAATGCGTTTCTTTCAGTTCGTGAGGAAACCACGTATCGAGTTTTTGAACATAGCCAAGTTGTTTTAAGGGATTTTCAATGCATGTATGTGTTACATAAAGCTTCTCTGCATTCTCACGTGTTGCACTGTGACGATCTGAATCAATTATTGCTTTGATTAGGTCGTCATCAACTTCAACTGGACGACCAGAGCGTTTTTCATCTTTGAGTGAAAAATCACCAGAATGAAATTTGGCAAACCAATTTTGACACTGCCGTTCTTTTAAGGTTTCGTCACCATAAACAGCACATAACTTATTATGAGCTTGCGATGCGTTTTACCCTTTGCGGAAATAAAATAGCAAAATATGACGAAAATGTTTCTTTTGATTTTCCATCTTTCAACGAACGCCAAACGAAAACTACGCAACCAATCAAAAAACTTTTTTTACTGATTCACAGCTGAAATGCCAACTATGAAATAACAAAATGTGTTTTACATTTGTACTACGTCTGCAAACCTAAAAATTCAGCTGAAGCCATCTATGAGTGAAATCCTCAATTACTTAGTTGCCAACCCAATATATATACTTAAGTGAAATGAAGAACTTTATCACTGGGGAAGAGGAGCAAGTAAAATTTACAAGGCTGTCAATGGATGAAATGTTTCTAAAAAAGTACAAATGCATTTCTAAAAAAGTACGATATCTATGATTTTCTTTAACAATTTCGTGAAATTTCATGAAACATTCGCGGTTTTAAGATTAATATTAATAATTTTTTGAAAATTTTGTATCACGTCGTTTAGAAAAATCGTTTGTTAGTTCAGAAGTATGAATTTAAATAACAAAAGCTTAACTAAATAAGCATTTGTAGTTTCAAATTAACACATTTGAAAAACAGTTAAATTATCATGTTGTTATTATACCATCGAATTAGATCAAAATAAAAAGTTAGATCGAATTAGAACATGGTTTGTGTATAGTATAGAAATAGTAAAATGCACATGGCTGCATTCTCTTATTTCATTGAATGTCTGTTGTCCTATTATCTTTTTTTAAAGTTCCTTATCGATACCTCAGAAAAACTGAAATCATTTAAATATGTAAAATAATCCAACAATTACCATAAAAATTCGATAACAAGGAAAAAACACCCGTGAAAGATCTTCTGTATTAAGAAATTTTTTTAAATTCCATACCTTTGAGAAATAATCATAGGCATTCACACCGGGTAAAATTATTACTCTAATTTTCTGTGATTATACCTAAGAAATTTCTACTAAGAGGCTAATTTTGAAGATGAAAGATAGCTATTACTACGGATGACTTTTTAATTGCAAATTGTGCTATTTCTTACTATTTACCTTTTAAATACGATTTCTTCAGCACTGAAATTTTATAGCCGTAATTTATAATATTGTTATAGTCATGCATATAAATTTTCATCGAATTAATTTAATTAAATATTCCTAATTAACAATAACACTTAGAATTTAAGTCAAGCATCAAATTAGTGCACATTTGTATTAATTTATTTAACATTAACTGTTAAATAAATTAAACTGAGCGTAAAAATGAATAATTTTAAAGCCAAATTTTATTTTGTCGTATCTTTATTTTGCAAAAACGAAAATTACCTTGCGGAAAAGAACGAAATATTGAATACAATACACAGTTGTGATTTTAATTCATAAAATATTGGAAGTACTATTTAGCAAATGAAGCATGTTTAATCAATTAAAGTCAGTTAATAACACCATTAATTGACATTATTTTCTTTCACATAATTTAAATTTATGTTACTAGAGAGGGGAACAAAATTGTTAAGTCTTGTTACGAGTTAAAGTCTCCTAAATAATGTCAAACATCCTCGAACTCTTAAAATATTTTAGCAATATTATTAAATTTATGGAATTAAAATAAATTTCATGTATACGAAATGTACATTAACTGAAAACTGGCAGCGATTTTGTCCTTTTGTCGTGTCTCAAGAAACTACTAGTAAATTTTGAGTTTAATACAAACCTTGGAAGCTTTGCAGAAATAAGCTAAAACACAAACAAAGAATTTCTGACTCTGAGAGTCTTCCAAGACACTTTTAAGGGAACGACTATGCAGTGCCAAGAACTGAGTGTACAGGTTTTGAAGAACTTCTTTTTCCATTAAACCGTATTAAATATTTCTTTGCGGTTTGTTTATGAAAAGTGAATCACCTTTTATTTCTGTAAGTACTTTTAAACTTCCAATTCTTCTCTAAATTTTTATGACCGGTCGAAATTTACTTCATGATTTATTTGAACTTTAAAAATCTGCTTTTTTGTGTGTTACGTTTCGGCTTTTAATTTTTCAGACAAATGATATCGGCTTACATAAAGTTTTACGTTATGAGATACGGGCTTAGTTTGTCCTTGTTTAATTATAATTTTACGTACATTGGCGATGGCCAGTAGTTTCGGTGGTAATGTATAGCTCGTCTGACAATTCTATTGTTCGCTAATAAATTCTGACATCTATTACAGGTAGATAAAATATTTGGCTGAAGATATCTTTCGTAAAATGAAGGGCAACTGGGAAGTAACAATTTGATAGTAACAATTTGATAGTAAGATAGGCTTCCATTAAAAACACTCATTGATTAACGATGATAAAAGGAATTTAGCATTATTTATGGATTATGTATGGAATATCTGAATGTTTATTAATGATATATTTTCATAGTGTTACTGCTGTCGTAATTATTGCAGTATTCTAGAACGTATGATATCATATTAAAGACCGTGCAGTCTGAAGAAACAGTGGGAAAGTTAAGCGACTGCATTGAAGCTCGCGACTTTATATATACGTTTATATTAGTCGCAAGCTATGTATATATATATATATAAGGAAAACATAAAAAAAAAGACGGAGCAGCGGCGATGAGCAATAGTTATATAGGCTAGATCGTAGATCCATACTGAGGAGGGAAAATTCTGATTGCGTAGTATGCTAATATGTTGATTTCGTAATATCCGAAATTTTGGCAGTCGATATAGTTTTAATTCCATTTTTATTTGCAACTGACATTTGGGGCCACATTTTGCTTGGCACTCTAGTCGTGCCTATGCAAGAACATTTACATTTTTTATATTATTGCGATAGGAGGCGAGCAGAGCGAAATTACGTCCAAGCAGCGCATAGAGAGAAGCTGAAGTGCGTAGTTATCCAATATGGAAGCACATGAAGAGAAGGGTTTTGGTTTGAGTTAAAAGTTTCAGTTCCCAATTATTACGTCATCAGCAGGCCGTGCAAAATGGAATGATCTAGAAATGACGCAATTTAGAGAAGCTATTACGATTTTTTGAACAGAGAGGAAGAATTAAAGGGAATTAAGAGGTAGTTAAAATTATAATTTTGATTTAGATATTTTTTATCTTACATATCCCCCCTTCAAAGAAAAAAAGGCTGAAGCGGCAGAAAAGTCTTTTTAGAAGAAAGCTTTACAGCAGTAGCAAAAGAAAGGAAAATGCAATAGTGGGAAAAAAATTATAGAATTTTGATCTAAATAATTTTTTTAAATAACGAAATCTTGTACATATCATTTTTAATGATAAATGCAAATTGAAAGTCTACGAATTCATTATTCTGTAAAAACACTGTAAGGAATATCCTACTTTTTCAAGAAGTTTACAGGAAAAGTTTACAGTTTTGTAAAATCTTTGCTTGATTTTCATAATCATGATAATCGTCAAAGTATTCATGTTTTATTCAGTATTGCATTATATTATTATCTTTTACACTGAATTTTCTGTTGTATTAAATATGTGTATCTACAATAGAGAGAAATTACTGAAGTAATCATAAATTCTGTATTATAATGGAAATTATTTGCATTAACAAAAATTAGAAATACTTTTATTTGAACATGCACTTTGTGAAAAAATTCGAGCATTTAAATTATGGAACTATTTTCATCAAGAACTTTGCAAAATTTCATTGGACATTCTTATTTCAGGACTCTAAAGATAAGCAATTGTTTTAAAACAGTGTTTAAAATTATTATTAAATTCAAAAATTTATGACTTTCAGTGAAATGTCAAATTGAGTCAAAATATCAGTGAAAATTCTACGAAGATAATTTTTGTTTAAAAGTTAATATTACGTTTTTCATTTTCATAATTATATCTTTCACACTTTGCTGCTCTAACGCCTTTTTCTTCCACCCTGCTCACCCAACCTTTCTTTTGAAGGGAGGATATGTAAGACGTAACAAAATATGATAGCTGCAAAAAATAATTGGCGACCTCGAAATGAACATTCTAAATTTGGTGCTCTTCTAATGAATTCATCTGTTCTCCCAAATTCGAGATCATTCCTAATTACGTAACGCTGCTTGAAAAAAGGTAACTAAAAGTAAAACTAACCAATCATAGCTTTTGATTCGCATTTGCACGCACGCAATATAAATTCTGCTTCGAGAGGAAAGTTTTTTTTTTTTCTTGACTGAAAGTTTCTGCCATGCAAGCATATCTGCACCGCTTATGCTTCCCTGCCTGAAATGACGTCGCACCTTTTTTCCTGTGCATATAAGAAATTCTATCGTAATTGCTACTTTTGTATTGCTACAAAAGTATATTGTGTACATCCTACTGTGCCTGCAAATCTGCAAATACAGATGATAATTGGTTGAATTTAGTTTGGTTATCAACTGTTTTCTCTGGCGTTACCACTCACCATCGTGACTGTGCTTTGAACTTATGACATATATATATGTGTGTCTGTGTAAGGTATAAACTATGTAAATCAAAACTAACCCCGTAATTCGCCCTTTCTGATCTAAAAGATCGTAACTTTTGTGAGCTGCATCATTTCTAGATCAAATCATCTTGCATGGCTTGCGTGACGTTGATGACGTAGCTAACTCGGAACCTGAACTCAAAATTTTGAGAATTGAAGCCTTCTAATCTAAACCAAAACCTTCATTTGGTGAGCCTCTATACTGGGTAACTGCGCACTCTTTAGCTTCAGCTCTTCCACAGTCAAGTTGCTACTTTGCTCCGTTTGCTTTGTCGTGCTACTAACTATGCCATTATTTAAAATGTGATACTCTATATAAAACTGCGTGATATGTATTATGCCCATGATCATGTGTGATGAAAAATATGTTTTTGATAAATAATATGCTTTTGATAAAAATATTTTTTTGATTTTAGTTCGTATACACCAATAAATAGGATATTCAATTCGGCTACGTCTGTGTACAAATCTTTCTTTCGAGTATCATCCTTCTAACTACGCAATAAAGTGTCTTCAAGATATAACGCAGAGAAGCATCGTCAGTCTGTTGCAGCTTACTCCAAGTTATCTTATTACGTATATATCTTTATAAAACTAGTGGCTCTTTGTATATAGATATAGATATAGTAAAAAATTTAGAACTAATTTTTCACAAAAACCAAAAATTTGAAATTCCTAATTCATAAATTTCAAATAATCCATTAAATGTTACAAAGAATTTAAAAAGTGTTAAATCCAAAAATTTTCAAACAAGGAATAACC
Source organism: Stegodyphus mimosarum (assembly GCA_000611955.2). Taxonomy (NCBI): domain Eukaryota; kingdom Metazoa; phylum Arthropoda; class Arachnida; order Araneae; family Eresidae; genus Stegodyphus; species Stegodyphus mimosarum. The sequence goes on from KK114678.1 coordinate 121,170, forward strand.
CAATTCAAAAAATAAATGCAATTTAAAGAAATATGAACATAACAGAAGAGATATTCAATCAACTTCAGTGTCACTTCGTCGGGGAGGAGGAACACTGAAATCAGTTGAAATCTCTCTTCTACAAAAATCCTTGCTTTTCTGTATCCAGAAATAGACAATGAACCATTTCGATGTATTTTAATTATAATAGTTCATCCGAAAATTCTGGCTTTCCCCAAAGCAAGGAAAAAAACAAAGTAAATTCTAATTAGAATCTTAAACCTTAAATAAAGGGAACTCTGTTTTACTTAATTGAAAAAGTAAGAGAAAAAATAAAATACTTCAATGAAAAGTTTAAATCAAAATTTTTACCTTTAAGCATATAGCTTATAATCCAAAGAATTTAAAACGTTATAAAATTTAAGTGAAAAGACTTAATTAAAACTCACAAGAAGTAATTAAAAACTTCGAGCACATTCAATAGACCGTAATCGAAACTAATGATGTCTTTACTGTAGTGAAGTAAAGTTTGCCATTTTGGCTTCATTGGCAAAACTAAGAAAACCTGGCGAGAAAGTAATCGCTCAAAAGGCTAAAATTTGGAACAAAAGATGGAATTTTGAAACCAAAGGAAAAACTTTTAAATACTTCAAAGGGAATTTTTAATTTTCACAAAGAAAAAGATTATTTTATTAACTGAATGAAATTTAAGTAATTTATGCCTCTTTTAAAAAAAATGGGAATAAAGGATATCATTCAGTGTAAAACTTTAGTTAAATTTTAAAACCAATTATTTTTAAAAAAATAGACTCAAAAAGGAGCCCAAATAGTGGTCAAAAAGTTTTCAATAATTGTTTTGTATATATGAGTAGAAAAATCAATTAAGTTGAATTTTAGATTTTGTTTTAAATTGCTATTTAAAATTACAGAAAAAGGCTGAAAAAGGAAGTAAAAGACCTAGTGTTAGAAAAGTCAAATGTCTTCATGTCATGGGCTTATCATGACGACTTTGAATATCTAAAGCCCTTAATTAGTAACAGAATAGTAATTAAGAGAAAAAATTAAAAAATAAAATCATATAAACCCTTTAAAACATCCTTCTTCAAACTCTTTTGGACTCCCTTTTATCTATTTTGGAGCTTTCAGATAAAATGTTCATACTTTTAAAAGGTATTATAGGGTGTAGACTACTCCAGTTTTTTAAAAGACTATTAATGAATTTTAAAATTTTGATGAGAATTAGAATTTCTTCTTTTTGCGTTTTTATTTCTGTGCAAACTTTTTAATTCTGCTAATTTGGTTAACAGTAGTATATGCAATACCTTTTTCAGATAGGTTGGAGCTCCAATTTATAAGTTTATTAGTAGAAAAATTAAAATATTTTCTTTTATCAAGAAGTTTAATTTCTGTTAGATTATGAATACTTAGATCAAAATAAACTATTTCTGTTTGGTTTTTCCTAGTCTTATTTAGTTTTAGACAATTTGGGTAGATGTTGCTGTTTTCGATGAGATTAAAATTGTTGAAAGAAATAATGTCATCAATATATCTATAACTGTGTTCAAATTTACTGAAATCGTCATCAGAAAGGCTGTTTAGGAATATATATATACATATATACACTCTTTTGAAATCTATCTTATACACTCTTTTGCAAAAAACGAAGCACCAAGGACTTTTGCTCTCGAGACGAAATTTGGTATGCAAAAACATCTTGATCGAGCATGCAAATGATCAAAGTTTCAAGACAAATGAACAGGAATTGCGATCACAGCACGAATTTCTAGTGCGCAATTCGTAAAGTATAAAACCAGTAACAGAGGCGGAAAATTTATCTTTTTTTCTATCTGCCATTGTAATTCCGTAAAGAAGCAATTAAAGATGCCATTACGACGATATCGAAGACCTTACAGACAACTAAACGACTTCGAACGTGGTCGAATTCCAGGGTTGCGTGAAGCTGGGTGGTCATACCGAGTAACAGGCCGCCACCTGCCGCGTACAGACACTGCTGTGCAAAGATGTTGGCAGCAATGATTGCTACAAGGAAATTGCCGACGAAATGACGGTTCTGGAAGGCCAAGAAGCACAAATGCGAGGCAAGACAGGATGATTGTTCGCCGAGCCCGAACCGCCCCAACGGTATTATTGTCGACTATTCAACGCATTACAGCCACGTCTAGACCTCCCTTGGTACCGTCCACCATCCCCTGGCGCTTGTCTAAGTCGGGATTACGTTCACAGAGACCGTTAAGACGTTTGCCTTTGAAGCCACAGCATCGGCGGAATCGTCTGGAGTGGCGTCGCAGCCGATCATCATGGCTGCCATCAGACTGGCATCGTATAGTGTTCAGCGATGAATCCCACTTCATTCTTGAAGCAGATGACCACCGTGTTCGTATCTGGAGAGGAGGGGCGAGCGGTCCCAATCAGCCTTTGTTTTACAAAGGCATGCAGCCATAACCCCTGCTGTGATGGTGTGGGGCTCTATTTCTTATGACAGCAGGTCATCTTTAGTGATCTTCCATACATCTTTAACAGATCAACAATATGTTGATACCATCCTGCAGCCGGTTGCATTACCCTTCATGGCACATCATCCTGGGACCATTTTCCAGCAAGATAATGCCAGGCCACATACCGCTCGCGTATCTCTGGACTGTCTCCGTGCGGTTGATTCTCTTCCTTGGCCAGCAACGTCACCAGACCTTTCACCAATCGAGCATGTCTGGGACATGTTAGGCCGCCAGATTCGGGACCCACAAAATATCACAGATCTGGAGAGACAACTGATGAATACCTGGCGGAATGTGTCGCAAGATGACATTAGGAAAATCTACCACTCCTTGCCATGACGAATTTAGGCATGTATTGCCGCCAGGGGCGGTTCGACCAACTACTAATTTAAACACTCAATGGGTGATTGTAAGCCGTGAACAGGTACTACGACCTTGATTTTTTAATCATTTTATCTATGTATGAGCTATATACATATTCTATTTCATCAAAAAACAACCACTTCCTTCATGGTGCTTATATATAGAGAGATAGATAGATAGATATAGATATGGGTGCGTGCGCGCGTACCTGCCTGCCTGCCTGTTTCGATGAGCATAGAAGGAAGAATTAGCTTGCGGTCGTAGCGTAGCTGAGCGCGAAGGCTTACAGATGAAGATTACAAAACATGAACTTAAAGAATTTCCAGTCTTTATTTTCACACATATAAAATCATCTCCATAGATGTGTATCCAATCATAATGAAATCCGATACTTTTCTAAGATTCAGAGAGATGATAAATTGTAATTTACATTGATTCTTAGAATTAAGACTCAGGCATTTTAGATGGGGAAGCAAAGCGAGGAGTTATTAGCAAGGTGGAAGCTAGCAGAAGAAAAGAATTACTTAATTAGCTCACCAGAGTATTTATAGCAGAGTAGGTGCAAGTCTAGAGACAACTATGGTTGGTTAATAGTAGCTTTGGTTTGTACTTTTCAAGCAGCGTTACGTAACGTCAAAAGTTCTCGAATTCGGGACAACAGATGAATTAAGGGGAAGAATTCGGAATGCGGCGCAGTAAGGTATCCCACACATATTCAGTCGGATTCAAAGCGAGTGAGTAAAGTGGCCAATCCATTCGAGTAGTATCTTCTGTTTGCGAGTACTCTGACTCCACATGTACTCAATGAGGTCGAGCATTGGCATCCATTATCCAAACCTCTGGGCCAACGACATCCCTATAAACAATATAATTTCAATTCCTCGTCCAAATATCTCCGAGAAGTTACAGAATCTCCTTGAAAGATATGCTACTGTGTGGGACCATTTGTCATGATTTCTACCAAACCATTAACCCGCGGTAGTGGAAACGGGATATTTCGCGGACAAGGAAAGGTAAGTTGCATGATCCTTCGTCTCTCCAGATTAAAGCACGGCTAGAATCACTCTTCAGACTATATCTGGACTCGTCAGTAAACCATACTCGGACACAATCGTCTTGGCTCGGTTACAGCCGAAAACATTACGGCAAAAACATCGCGGACGAAAACGTCGCGGAGAAAACAACGCAAGGCGGAAACGTAGTGGTACAAAACATCGTGGGAGAAAATAAAGCAAAGAGGAAACTTCGCAGTTCTAAAACATCGTGGTACAAAATATCGTGGTCCAAAATAAAGCGATTCAAAAACTTCGCAGTTTAAAAACATCGTCGTCGAAAATATCGTGATAAAAAATAAAGTACCTACAAATCATCGCATGACGATAACATCGCACACATGCCTTTTTACGGTTATAAAAGCTGTAAATGCATAATTGCATAATGATTTGGGGACGTGAGAAGGAAACAGTGATATTTTTACTTCTATATTTCATATTTTTGAATAAACTAATAGATTTTTGCTGAAAACGTAAGAAGGAAACTTAAGTGCCTAAAAATTGAAAATGAGTAGAAAATTCATGCAACTTATAGTACTTAATAGAATTTTAAATTTGCATAGTTAATTAAAAAAATTCATTAATAAATTAAATTTCTTTTATAAATTTTACTGATAATTAAAAACAAGTCTGCGGAGTAAAAAAAAAAGCATGCGTTTAAATTTTCTGAGTATAATTTTAAATTTGAGTCTTCCAGTTAACTGATGTAAAAACGAACTAGTTTCCGTTAATATTTCGCTGCGGAACTGGCTACCAGTGCCCAAACGGTAAAGTCGCTGAACACCGGTATTTCGATCAGGCGAAGGAGCTGGTTGCATGAGATTTTCATGATTTTCCTAATCTGTATAACGTGAATATGTGTGAATTCCTGAGAAAGTGCTCCACAAAGGCGTCGCTCCTCTTAAGCAGATAGCCCTAGTGCGCTTTGGTATAATCCTATAAATCAAATCCCATACTGACATACTATGCAATTGACTTTTCTCATAACTAACAAATCGACATCCAAATAATTGATTGCGCGCTGTATATGAAAATGTTAAGGACACTTTAAGAATAAACGAAAACAAAACAAGATATAATTTTCACTTAAACAATATTAGATTACAAACGTGAAAGAAAATAATTTGATGATTAACTAAGCGGTTTTTATTGATGTTACGCCATGCAGTTATTTATTTTCTTTTTTCTAAACATTTTTAGACTGCATTTTTCATGAAAAATCAGTAAGACTTTATAAAAAAGATTAATATATTAATGACATTTGTTAATTAACTATGCAAATTTAAAATTCTCTTCAGTGCTATAATTTACAATAATTTTCTACTCATTTTCAATATTCAAATACTTACGTCTCATTCTTACTTTTTAAACAAAATTTATTATTTCATTCAAAACTATGAAATATAGAGTTAAAAATATCCCTCTTTCCTTCTTGTGCTTCCAAATCATTATGCGAATATGCATTTACAGCTTTTACAACCTGAAAAACGCATGTGTGCGATGTTATCGTCATGCGATGATTTGTAGGTACTTTATTTTTGACCACGATATTTTTGACGACGATGTTTTTAAACTGCGAAGCTTTTGAATCGCTTTACTTTCGACCACGATATTTTGTACCACGATGTTTTAAAACTGCTGTTTCCTCTTTGCTTTATTTTCTCCTACGATGTTTTGTATCACGCTATTTTCGCCTTGCGTTGTTTTCTCCGCGACGTTTTCGTCTGCGATGTTTTTGCCGCGATGTTTTAGGCGGGCACCCTTAGCTCCGTTGAACATGACGACGGCACCAGTTTGAACGTGCCCCTCTGGAAGCTGGAGTGAGTGGGACACAAACCATTGATTTTCCATGCAATCCAATTTAGTTTAGCCTTCGTACAGCAGTAAAACGGCAAATTTGAGTTTTCATAGCAGCCTGAAGGTTTAAAACCAAATCTTTTATAGTCGCTTCGCAGTTTCGTCGAGCCGATGACGACAGAAAATAGTCTTCTGATGCAGTTGTTGCTGTTGATCCTCGTTGACCGTTGTCTATCAACTGATCCAGTGCTTAACAAGCCGTTCCAAACTCTCAATATGACACTTTGAAGGATATTCAAACTTTGGGTGACGTCCATTTGTGTTTCAGCTCACTCGATTCTACCAATTACTCGCCACTGTTGACCTTTACTTAAATGAACAAGCGCCTAGCCCCAGCCACTACCCCAAGCTTTTATTGGACACGACTTGTGATGTCATATAGTGACGAAATGAATTCCCCGCGGCATTTTTGCGCGCCAAAAGCTTAAGCCTCAGCTCCACAAATTCACATTTATACATAACCAAGACCAAAGCAGTATAGGTTCACCTAACGTAAACGAAACAGATAATAAAATCTCTTCAACCTGATGTCATAAACGGCAACCAATAAGAACAGGGGTGGTGGCTGGGGCCAGGCGCTTGTCTTAAATTATGCCTTTGAGCTAACTACTGAATATTGACCATCCTCGGCAACCAAATTCGCTTTAAACAACTCTACAAACCGGAATTCACACATGCATCCACTGCGCACCACACTGTCGATCACCCAGTTTGCATATTTCGAGTGCTAACGTATGCGCGGAAATACAATTTTGTGTTCAATTGTATTTTAACTAACATAAAGAATTATATTGCATTTAATTAACATAAACAACTACATTGGGCATTGGTTGCAGTTAATTTAGTGAACATATTTTTCTCATTATCCTTTAATTTTGATGGCCAGTATACAAAGTGTTCAACGTCTACAAGTTCTTCTTCTATCACGCATCCCATTCGTAGGCGAGCTACATCTATCAGCATCCTAATCACGACTGCAAAATATTAGCACACTGATAATGTTCATGACATACATGTAAGCACACTGCTTTCGATTTATTTATCCAATGATTATTCAATTTTTTACCCGAAAATTTAATTTAATTAATTAATTTTGCGAATTGCTCACAGATTACTTTTGATGTAACCAATAGTTTTTTTTAGTTTCCTATTCAAGAATTTTTCTTTTTAAAATTTTGGTTTCACTTCAGAGCAAGATATATCTTAATATTTATTAAATTTTAAAATTTGAAACGCTTTATTTTGTTGCACTTTAATTATCTTTATTGACAATTTCTTTATTTTTTAATGTCTTTAGTATTAATAATCATAGAGATATAATTCAGAAACGTGGCTCTGCTGGAAATTCTTCGGCTGCTCCTTGAAAAAAAAACCAAAGAATTTTCAACAATATTTTAGAATTTCATATTCTTTATATTTTATGTTTTTTAAAGTTTCGCATTGTTTTTGAGTTCTGAAATGTTTAAATTTTTGTATTTGTTTTAATTTGCGTATTTCCTTTTGGAAGATTTCATTGTCAAATTATTTACTTAAATGTAGTGGGAGCTTTAGAATTCCGGTGAAGCATTTTTATTTTCATTTTAATCTGAAAGTAAAATCTTTTAAACTTTTATAAATGCAGTTTATTTTAATGAATAAAGTAAATGCTTAAAAGAGTCTTATATAATTAATAATCCTATCATTAATAAAAAAATTGGAATAAAGGAAAATGCCAAATCTGTTTAGAGTCTCAGTGTTAGAAAAGCACTTAGTATACTCAGCATTAAGAGCAAAACCTGCTCTTTCTTCTTTTTCTTTTAACATTCAATATCCCACCTAGTGGCAGGTTATCAGTACACAGTTTAATAAGAAAAGATTGGATAGAAAAATATCAATTTTTAAATTGTGTATCGTCAGTGAACGAAAAGTACACTCTCAGTAACTGGTGACTGACGCGCTGCAAACGTATAGTGTCAGCCAGTTAAAAAATAGTAACTCCAAAGCTGTTATAACAATGTATGTGGTATTTTAGATAGCAAAATTTATACATAAATTCGCATAAATAGTAAATTTTAATTCCTCACCTCCAAACCAAAAGAATAGCACCATCTTTAAAGGGATGAGAGGTTTGTACATGCATAATATATAGTCTTTCTTTATTCCATGAGCGGTATTCGATTTTTCCTAAACAAAACATCGGAAGACACTTTTTAATAATAATCTGAATTCATAAATATAATATATATTAAAATTAAAAATCTGAATTTTAACTTGAAAATTACTAATTGGCTGAGTATATTTTACTAATGACTTTTCTTAAAATTTCGTGTGCTAATAATCCCGCTCTAAAACTGCTCCATACTTTTCAGAACATATATAAGCGATGATAATAGCACATTATCTAAAATAACCACTCTCTAAGACTACTGACATCGATAAATACAGGGTGTTTCAAAAAGAATCACCCAAAAAATGAGCTATATTATGGAAATTATTTAAGATAGAAACTTAAGACTAATTTTATATTACATGGCTAGTCATAAAGCTTTTTTTTTCCACAAAACAAATTCAAGGTTTTCAATGTGCCCACCTTTGGACGCACAGCATATATCTATTATGCTGTGCTAAGTAACTAAGTAACGTCCTCTATTATTATTGCGAATTAACTCACACTTAATCCATTCTGGAATTATTATTTAAATTATTAAATTATCCCATAGATTGACTCCGCTAAATATAATATATGACTTGACTAAATATAATATATATTAAAATTCAAAATCTGAATTTTAACTTGAAAATTACTAGTTAATTAATTTTAAAAATTAAAAATAATATATAATCGGTTTCTAACTGTGGTATGCATATTCACTCCCCACTTTTGCGAGCATTCCTGTATCCACTGCTTTTATGGCTGTTGTCATGCGTCTTTCTAGTTCGCCTAATGTAGCTGGAACTGGAGACGCTCAATCAATATCTTTTATAAACCCCCATAAGAAAAAATCGTTCAGATGTCCGGAGATCTTGGACGCCAGTTATATTTAATGGATCGTTAGGTTCCGAACAAACGATCCATTGTTGAGGAATGCGATTGTTTAAAAATTCTCAAACTTCCCAGCTCCAGTGGGGTAGTTCTCCGTCTTGCTGGAAAGCGAAGTCATCACCGAATCGGTTTCTAACTGTGGGAAAGCCATTCAAACATTTCGAGATGTGTGATTTCCGCAACAGTGACATCTATAAAAAAATCTGACGTGTAACCACTACATGACTTCCTTCTACGGAATATTAAATTATGCGCATATTTCCCTGCATTTCTTTTAAACTTATTTCTTCGAATTTAATTAGAAATATATTTCTCATTCAATGAATTCAGTTCTCACTTCGCCGCAAGCCAAAAATACATGAAATCTCAAAATATCTTTATTAAAAATTGAAAAATATAGAAACATATAAAAAATAAAGTTAAAACAATTTAAAGAATTATTCTTACAATTAAAATTAGAGTTTCTACGCAAAAACAAGCAATTCGGGCAGAGGGCAGATATTTCGGTGCACAAAACTGAAAGTTTACTTTTGGTCTCACTCGGCAAAAAGACACTGAAGGTGTAGAAACTGACTTGATTTCTTGTGGACGCTATGCCGAGTCAATATATGGGATAATTTAATAATTTAAGTGATAATTCCAGAATGGATTAAGCAAGATTTAATTCGCAATAATAAAAGAAGACGTTTCTTTGTTGTTACGCGGTTTAGTTTCTCTAGATTGGCAACAAATCCACTATTCTGCTAAGTTTCGAATGGAAACAAATATGGATGTTATGGTAACAAAATTAATCTTAGCCGCACCTAAACAGCTTTTAAATTGTTGATAATTCTGTGACTGTTGAGTGGAAGTTAGGCATAAAAACCTTAACCGGAAGATAAGAACAACATAATTCAATGATTTTTAAAGCAAAAAATACACAATTTACCAACATATGAGAATAAAAAGATTAAGCTCAAGAATCCAATTAACAGAGGGGAAATATATATATATATATACATATATTTATATACTTCTGATGCGGCCGATTGCAACCAAAATGGGAGGTGCACATCAACATGTTATAGCAGTCCTATATACAAAATTTAAACGTTTTGAGACTACTCGTTTTTGAGTTATTCGAGATACATACGTACGTATGCACAGACGCTGCGAAAGAAAATCTCTTCAGAATCCATTTTAAATCAGTTTAATAATATTTTTGAGGAAAACGAGTGCTTAATTCCGCCCTTACGCACAGATGTAACACAAAAACATGGTTAAATTGCATTCGATAGCGGTCAAATGGATTATTTTTGTTGAAATATGATGCCCGAAATTTTTGGCGATTTCAATACCTCCTTTTTACTTCGTACAAGGAAATAAAAAAGGTCTAGCAGCAAAATGTACAAGACAGGTACTGTAAGGAAAGTTAAGTTCCTTACTGGCATGGCGAGTAGATTTCTGTGGACTACGTGCGAAATTTTGTCGGATGGGCTCCACATTCTCGTCTGACATGTGGAGGCGACCAGGTGACACAGATAACCTGTGTCTTTGAATTATTGACATAAATGGCCTAATGCTGTGGGCGGTAAGTTGTTGAACACTAGGGTATTATCGAAAAAAATCACCGTGAACGGTTGTTACGAATTCTCACTTCTCGAAAGGTAGAACACAAAACGATTTTTGCTGCGCAGTCACCATCTGGACAATACCGAACTGGAGGGCGAAAGAAGAGAATTATCGCTACCCGTTGCAAACTGCATGAAACTAGAAATTTCTCTCTTTCTACCCACACATCATTCGATCAAAACCGATTAAAATCTGAATAGTTATGACTTTTTTAAATCGGATGATCCTTTCTGGAACACCCTGTATTTAGTATGGGGATCCCCAAAGCATTTAATTTCTCTATGAAACTAAACATTATGTATTTTCATCAATCAAAGAGATGGGTGGTTTCAAGTTCTTTTCTTGTAGCAGTAAAAGAAGTGTTGCGAAATAAATTAGATGTTAATTCAATGTTGTTTTGCTTGTTCGCGTTATAAGATATTTTCTCCCTCCTTCCAGCATACCTATGTAGTGTAATGGTTAGCTCACATCGGAGCGTACGGGAGGTTCAGGTTCGAGTCCAGGCGAGGGCATTGCACATTTCTTCAGTTTTCTGACATCAAAACAGGTCTAATAACTCTACAGTGGCGCCCGAACTAAAAAGAGGGTGGATGATGATTCTTCACCACCAGTATTTCGCCTAATCCCCAGTCGCCACTTAAAAGTGGAAGTGTATAAGATATTTTCTCCCTCCATCCAGCATGCCTTTATGGTGTAACGGTTAGCACACCCGGCGCGTATTCGAGAGGTCCAGGTTCGAGTCCCGGCGAGGGCACTGCTCATTTTTCATGTCTCCTGCTTCCAAAAAATCTAATGACTATACAGGTTGTCTAACTAAATACTGTAAAACTTTCAAAGTTAGCTGTTCAGCCATGCGTAATTTAGCATTTAGACTCACTTCAGATTAAAGGGCAAAAAGCTATCTTTGAATGTTTTGTCATATTTCTATATTGTTCGTATTAATTTTTTCACTTCTTATATGAACAGGTGGGTTTGCGTAACAAATCAACGTTGAAATGATGCCAAAAGAGGTGCTTTTTTACCCGAAAGTGCCAAAAATACTGCATCTCTGCATTTCTTAAAAAAAAAGACATGTGGGCTGAGTAATTAACCTAAGATTAAAATATTTACGAATCAAAAGATAAAAAATAAAAAATTTAAGTTAAAAAACACGAACGAAATTTACTGAATTGGCGAATGCTTATGTTGTTTGACTTCTAAATTAATGAATGCGTACGTTGATAGGTAGTAAGTGTTTTTAAATTTACTAAGCAAAATTTACAATGTAGAATTTTATTTAAGTTTGCTCTCTTTTTCACATGAATGAAATCTTTACCACATTTTTAAACATTGTTTACTCAGATTGATTTAGATAAGTACGTAATTTGTTACTTATATATCCATATATTTATTTTCTTTAACGTATTTTATGCTTATATTGTTGCAGCATAACGTTATTGATAATACCACACTTGTACTTCAATCGTTGTCTTTCGCAGGGAGCCAAAAGCTTGAGACTGATCAACAGTGATAAACTGAGGCAGCTCAATGCTGATTATTCTTTCTAGTTTTTTCCAAATTCTGGCGAACGATATGGCTGCATGGGCGTTTTAGTGGTTTACACATGGGTGCTTTATCCATGAGTAATTGGAATACTAGGTAGTTCCCCTCAAAAAGTATACTCTCCTTAAGAAAATAGGCCCTTAAGGTCCCTTAAGATTTATAAAGAGATGTGCGCTTTGCTATAACTAATAAAGAAAAGCCATGAAACTTAAAGTGATTAAATCCATTGCGCAAGTTCATAGTCTTCATTATTATTGTCGGCTTCTATAAAACGACTATCTTCACAGAAAATTAAAATTGTTCGGATTTATGAGTGGTTGTCCTACAGATACTTCACCATAAAGGCATTCAGTTTGAACATCTTATATAGATAGTCAAATTTAAATTTATATCTATTATAAACTGAATCTGAAAAGCGCATGAGTGCGATATTATCGTCATGCGATCATTTGTAGGTATTTTATTTTTTATCACCATATTTTCGACGACGATGTTTTTAAACTGCGGAGTTTTTGAACCGTTTTATTTTCAACGACGATCTTTTGTACCACGATGTTTTAGAACTGCAATGTTTTCTCTTTGTCGCCCACGATGTTTTGTACCATGACGTTTTCGCCTTCGTTTCTTTTCTCCGCGACGTTTTCGTCCGTGATGTTTTTACCGCGATGTATTTGGCAGACAACCATGCTGCAAACGCTTCGCGTTACATAATGACTTTTGCCTTATCACGTACTTTAGCAACTCTCACCAGGAAGACAGTCCTCAATAGGTCGACGAGGGCTGAGGCTATTAGTACTCTTTTCGGGGTATTACGGTAATTGGAATATTTCCCAGATGTTGCACCTGAAATTTGTTTATAGTTATCGATCCAGGAAGTAAAAATTCTGTTTTTGCTGCGATTGTGATATCGTCTTCAACTATGATTTGGTGGACGGAAGTGGTTCTCATCTTTAATTCCAAACACGGTTGTAGCCTTAGTGGCAGATTGAAGTTCGTTATTTTTACAGAAAACGTAGTCCAGGGAAATATTATACTTCCTTTGAAAGCCCAATCCAAATATGCGAGGATCTGAAATATCTGCCACATATGCCATGTGATGGTAGGCGATGCTTTCAAGGGTTTAACTTTCCATCAATTTCGATTTTGTGACCAGACACAGTCTGGAGGGTAACGCAGGGCGGCTTCCAGAAGAAATTAATTTTCAGATGTTGAGCTAAATCTTTGCGGATGATGGTAACATTGGCTCCAGTACTGACGGATGTATTGCGAGGAACTCCACTAATATGTCCCACGATGAAAAGTCCTTTACTGTCGCTACTCACTGCAGAAATATGAAGTGTTTAAAATGCGGTTTCTGAATATCTGGCAAATTGCGATTTTCCTAAAAGCCAATAATTTTTCGTGTCCTTTCTGGGAAGCAGTCTTATTTTCTGTGCCTTGGTGTTTTCTGTAGTTCCTTCGTATGTCGTCTTCGTCACGCAGTTCCAGCACTTTAGACTCGGTTTTTGTTACTCCTATTTCGTTTAAAAGCATTTACGTACTTGGTTAAATCGTCTAGACGAACCGTCAGTTGATCCACTGGCTCCTGAATATGAGCAACTCTGATTGGGTGACGGTCTCTAAGACTTGCTTGCTGGGCTGCCTAGAATTTCATGGCATACACTAAACCGCTGTTTAGATCCTTGATATCTGCCATTTGAAGTTATTTCTGTATCTTAGGATCCTGGATGTCAACGATGAAGTACTGGAGGGACAGGATTTCCCTTGTTTCTGCCAGGCACTCGTAAAAGGCAAGATAAGACGGCCTTCCAACATCTGTGGCGAGCTCCTGGTTTGTTTCCGTGGCTTCTGTTGAAGAGATATTAACTGAAGCCTGCTATAGTCTTTTAAACACTTTTCGCCAAAGCGCAGCTCCTAGCCGCCGGATAGAGCTTCGAAATATAGCATCTGGTTTTCGGGTCAGAGTTTGAAGGATATCCGGAACATCTGCTGTCAAAGAAGTGGCGAGATGGCAGGTCTCAGCTTGGAAATCCCACCGATTTGCATCCGCTATTATAGACTACTGAGTATTATATACTTGCCAGGAAGTCTTTCTACCACAAGTAGACAGCTTTAGAGAGGGTCGAAAAGACATGAGTAAAATTTTTAAAACCGTCAGAATTGCTTCCTGTTGTCGCTATGTATTTCTTAAGGCTGTTCCTTCGGCAGCAGCAGAAACTGTGTAATCGATTTTTTCTTCGCCAGTAGACACTCTATCTTCAGTTTCTCCAACTTCATTTTCAACCTATCTATTCTTCCTTCCTTAGCCTCGAATTTGTTTTGGATTATGGAATTAATTACTCTTTTCATTTCCTTTTGATCTGCTTCAGTCTTTTCTTGGGTTAATTTGACAGTCTCTTCCATTTGTTCTTGGCCCACTTTCATCTGCTCTTTGAATGCAGCAAAAGTTACGACCAACTGTTTTAGTCGCTCCTTTGTCACTCTTGTTACCGATATTCAATGCTTAGGTTCGTAATAGATTGATGCACACAGAACCGATGATAGCTTGATAAAATTTATTTTACCAAGAGGAACACTTTGCACATCTGGAACTGCTCACAAAAGTACTTACGCTCACAGAGTCTTCCCAGTATTATAGAGCACAATCAGAAGTTACACTTAAAACTACTAAGAACGTTAAAAACAAAGCAATGCAAAGCACATCTAAAAGCAGAAGCTGAACTTAAATGACAGTGATATTTCAGTACTCCGAATTCAGCTCTGAATTGATAATTACCACTCAGAAAAAACTGATACTCCTTCCTGGCTTATATAGTTTTCTTCAGAACGCCAAGAGACTTCTAGTACCTTCCACTTCTCGAAATCACTAGACGGCATATGAGGGCAGGATACGGTTGCAGCTACATATAGCATCAATTACACTTATTCAGTTACAACCCGTTGCAGATTCATTCGGATGGGATTAAAATGTCACCAAATTTGGCGAAAAAATTAGTTAGCAAAACCGTCGCCAGCTTTTCGATATCTCGCCAGTTTAGCGAGATAGTTACTAAATTGGCGAGATAGTTACTCACTGTTAAATAAACTCGCCCTTTTATTCTTCATTTTTCTGTAAAGCTTCCTTTCTTTAGATTTTTTATGTTACATTATACAGAAAATACAAAAATTTCATATGTAATTTCACTAAAATTATTTATGTATATACAGAATTTGTAACATTATTTATGTATATACAGAATTCGTAACCCTGAACTTATCTGTATTTATGACATATTTGAAATTCTATTGTACAGCAGCAATCAGTAATTAAATAACACATATCCATAAGAAGGATTTGAATGCTTGTGCCAACAGAGAAGTAAAAACTAAAAAAAGGAACTTCCAGTTATCTACACCGCTTTTCTAACTACATCCACTGTCCATACTGGTGGCTTTTTGATAAATAAAATATCTGCTATTATTTGATTTCAGAAGTGATTTCTAAATACAGTGTAAGTTGTCTGTATAGGTATTTCCGTGGTTTTTTAGATTAAAATAAATATGAGACAGCTTTTTTTGTAGTTAAACGATTTTAAAGCTAGCCGCTCACTTCAGAATTGATCATAACTTACTACGCCTAAGTAGCTGTTAATTTTCTATTGCAGATTAGAATTTTTGGTTAACATATTAGTCGCATCCATGATTTCCTGCGGTGCAATATTGTCTTTGAAAATTGTGAAAGTCGCCTGTGTGTACGGACCCTGCTTTCAACTGTCAATTGTCAGCTGTCTTTGAAAATTAAAGAAGCAAGCAATTCATAAGACGACAAAACATAAATGCGAGGAAGAAATATAATGATAAAATACGCGAGCCTAAACAATGCTTCCCTCTGCGCTGTTTCTACAAAGATCACAAATAAGCAAGCTCGATTCGGAACGATGTTACATTGTTTGTATGACCTTGAAAAGTAGCGCGATTTATATTAGTCTACCATTCATGAACTTTTATATGAACTTAAATGGCATATTGTTCTTTCTTTGATACATAGTATCCTGATAATTCAGACAACCCATGATAAAATATTCCTTTTCTATATACTATACAAACAAGCAGGAAGTTGTAGTAAATGTAGAAAGCAATATTAAAAACCCTTTATTACAGCTAAATATAATATAGATAATATCGTATGTTTTTATGCGTACAATATATCAACTGAAGTTTACTGCATTTAAGTATGTTATAAGACTATCGCATTGAACGTAGTATTAGTAGATATGAGGGCACTATATGCGTAGTCATGAGTAGCTGTTTCGCAGTCGTAACTTTTTATTATTTTTAAGTTAATCTTATTCCTAATCAATTAATAATTCCTAGTTAATCTTATCATTTAGGTATACGAATTTCATCTTCTAGAATTTATTCAAGATTGTGTACAGTCTGTCTTTCTAAGACTGACGAATATTAATTGGTAAATATGGACTTACATTGTTTCTAATATAATATTAAAAAGTCTGATGGGGACACCATATGCCTTCATTGTAGGAATATGGCCTATTAAATTACACACATATTTTGCTGCATTTCATTTAAACTCATTTCTTCGAGTTTCATTAGAGATATATTTCTGATTCATTTAATTCAGTTCTCATTTCACGGCAAAGTAAACATACATGAAAATTCAAAACATCTTTATTAAAAATTGGAGAAAACAGATAAACACAAACACCAAGTACAATAAAAACAGTTAAAAAATTTCTACAATTAAAATACATTCTTATACGTTGAAATAGATATCCTTTTGATCGCCCAGACGCTATAGTTGTTAGAGGAGCCTACTGCGGTAAGAAAAAGGGGCGCAGCCTCAAGTCCACCAAGTTAGCAAAGCTAACCACATGATGAGAGGGCACTGTCCCGTCCAACAACAAGCAACCACCCAGCAACCCGGCAGTGTCCTCACCAAAAATGTCCTACAAAATGTTGTGTAGCGAAATTAAGCTAATTAATTAATTATTTCATTTATATTCTAAATTATGCTGCACAGTGTGTATTTTATTTCATTGTGTTAATTTGATTTACCTTTAATTAGAGTTTTGTACTTAAGATAGTAAGTTCGTGCTTTCATTTTCGTAACGCGATTGGCAGCAGACAATGGGGAATGGGATGTGTTTTTCATGTTATAATCTGGATTTTAAAATATGTAATTTGAGTTTATATAATTAAGATAGAAGAAACAGAAAGATTTGCACATTAATTTAAAATTACTCTGAAGTCGATATTTTAACTAGTTTGTGAAATATGCTTATTTAATTAACAAAATTTTGTAGCTTTCGTACGATTTAATGTGATTGCTATCTTGTCCCTTTTTAAGCTACTTTGGAATAATTTATAGTGATGGTCAACTTGTGCTTTCGGCCGAATTTTAGGTTTACTATCAGCAGCTGTTTTCATTTGGCGAGTTTCTGGCGATGTTTTTGGAGAGACTAAGGAAAGGTGTTGAATTAACGTTTTGAAAAGTAAGAATTTTTATACTGTTTTGTTCGCGATGTTTTTTATAAGGTATTGTCACCCTTTTGACTGAGTTTTGGCGCCGTTGGTAAAATTTTGTAACAAAAAGCAAGCGCACGCGATTTTTCGCTCTCTTTTTCCACCGGTTTTGGATGTGCTGAATCTACGTAGGACGAGGGGCCATTTCTTGCTCCCTCAGGTCACCACTTAACAATCCTGTTTAATTTTTCGGTCTCTACTTGATAAATAGTTAATGTCTACGTATACGTTCAACAGTCGCTAAATATGCAATTTCTTTGACTCTAAATGGGAAAATAACTACAAGAAAAAAAAAGAAAGACACCATCTTCAAGCCCGGGAGCACTCCATGTCTCACTCCATGTCTTCGTTATGGCCTACTTTTGGCAGACCATCTGTTCCACCGTCGTCTGAATAAGGGCCTGCCGTGAAGGGCATGAGGTTTGTCATCGGCGTCATCTTCCCAGCTTCCTGACTACTGTTCCCATTCCCTGATGTTCTGAAACAAATTTATTCCTGGCTTAATGATGTGCTTGATTTCCTGCTACCACACTCAAGGCCCTAGTTTGTCGCCTATTTCTACCTGAACCTTCTTTTCTGTTCCTGAACTTCTGCTTCTGGAGTCTTGTATTGAAAACGACAGTTAAGGTTTTTTTTTTTTTTTTTTTTTTTTTTTTTTGTTAAATTAGGGGGTTATCTGCAATAGGGAAATTTCAATAATGTTTTCATAGAAGAAAATGTATTAATGTCAAATTAAATATCTAGAAATTATAGCAATAGTGCAGTAGGAAGTTTTCCCAATTATTTAGTATGTAAAGTATTTCAATATTTGATAAGGTTTCGAAAGTGCTATGAGAGTTGGTCAATTGATGCAATATAAATTTAAAATGTTAAGGTGCAGTCCTACTGGATTCTAATATTAATATGCTAAAAAATGTTAAAATATACAACATTTTTTTTTACTTCCGGGAGCCTTAAGTTCTAAATGCTAATAGTTTAAATTAATTTTAACGGGAAAATAAAAGTCTGTTTCATTTATAAATTTAGTATGATGTTTTATTGTATTTACTGGTGAACTATTCATGACACCCTCACCAGATATCATTGGGTTGTTCGGTATTTAAATCATTAATCACAACGCACATAACTGGTTTATCTTAATGTACTAACCACTAATAACTCGAGTTTATATTTGGTGTTTTTCAAAGACACTAACATGACATTGTTAAAATGTACAATATTTTTAGCATATTAATGATAACATCAAGTAGGATTGCACCTTAATATTTTAAATTTATAGTGCATCAATTGACCAACTCTCATAGCACTTTCGAAACCTTATCAAATATTGCAATACTTTACATACTAAATAATTGTGAAAACTTCCTACTGCACTATTGCCATAATTTCTACATACTTAATTTAACATTAATACATTTTCTTCAATGAAAACATTATTGAAATTTCACTATTGCACATAACACCCTAATTCAACAACAACAAAAAAAAAACCTAACTGTCGTCTTCAATCCAAGACTCCTGAAGTAGAAGTTCAGGAACAGAAACGAAGGTTCAGGTGTAAATAGGCCACAAACCAAGGCCTTGAGTCTAGTAGCAGGAAATCACGCACATCATTAAGCTAGAAGTAAACTTGTTTCAGAACACCAAGGAACGGGAACCGTAGTCAGGAGGCTGGGAAGATGACTCGGATGACAAACCTCATGTCCTTCGCGGCAGGTGAACGGCCGATCCTTCTTCAGACGACGATGGAACAGATGGTCTGCCAAAAGTAGGCCATAACGAAGACATGGAGTGACGCTCCCAGACTTGAAGATGATGTCTTTTTTTTTCTTTTTCTTGCAGTCATTTTCCCATTTAGAGTCGGCCCACCAGCGGCCGAGCGGTAAAGACGCTGAACATTGGTAGTTCGGTCCGAGGTTCGAATCCCGCGAACGGGCTGGCTGCATGGGCGTTTTCGTGGTTTTCCCCATGAGTAACGTGTATACGAGCCAGTTTCCCTCAAAAAGTTCTCCACAAAGGCATCCCTCCCCTTAGGCAGTTAGCCCTCGTGTGTTTTGCCATAATTGAATAACCTAACCTAACCCCCATTTAGAATCAAAGAAATTTCATATTTAGCAACTGTAGAAGGTATATCTTACGTACATCTTACGTACAAAACTTTAGTTAAAGGTTAACCAAATTAACACAGAAATTAAATAAAATAATAAATAATAAAATTAAATAAAATACACACTGTGTAGCATAATTTAGAATATAAATGAATGAATGAATGAATTAGCTTAATTTCGCTACACAACATACAAAATAGAATTCTATCTCCAAAATACAATTAAAAAATTCAAACATAAAACTAAATCTCCAAGAAAGCAAGTTTGAGTCCGAGTAACTAAAAAAAGTTACTAATGAAAACAAAACAAAATAATAACAAACGACTGGTATATATAAACATACCAGACCTTTCATTCACCAAAAAAAAAAGAAAGAAAGAAATGGATTACAAAATAATAAAAAATAAACGACAGATAAAGCAAACATAATCAAACTCCACACATATATAACTAAGAACACAAAATCCACAGCTGCCGAAACCTAATTAATACCTATTTTGTTTTTACAATTATTAACTACCTACTATCTAAGGGCCCCGGTCCGAATCGAGAAGGCATGGATGTTTGTAAATGCATAATGACCGTGCGGCATTGGGGGGCACTCTAAATAAGCGGCGAGCCGAAAGTCCTCTCGAAAGGTTGGTGGTAAGTGAAGAGGGGTGGGACCCTGGAGGGAAGAGACCCTCGGACCCTTCCCCCTCAGGGTTTTCTCGACCAAAATTGGGAGCACAACTGAACGAAGTCATATTGTCACCTGTATGGCGCTCAAGGCTCTTGCCAATGAGAGGCGCAGTCTTACACTCCTTGCCACGATGAATTTCGTGGGCTTGCTCTGATATTACTGTCAGACAAATGAGATATGAGTCACAGCACAACAGGTATCCTTTTGAAACTACTATAGCTATTTCATCATTAGTTCGAAAATTTTATTCATTTAGGTTTTATTACCGTAACAAGCAAATTCCTCCAAAATAATTTTATCATAAATTCATTAAAAATGTGTGCCGAAGTTAGGAAACAGAATGAAAGATTTCTTAAAAAATTAATTTCTGATTTTACTCTCAAATTAGCACATTTCTTTACATGTTCGCAAAACAAATATATCGATATTTTATTTTTCTGCTTGAGACAGCTCAATTTCCTTCATTTTTCATTATGCATTTTTTCTTAATCTTGAGTTGAAAATAAGTTTAAAGAAAGGCATCTAGTGGTGCTTTAATTTCAACTTCGCTAATAGTTACATATACATTTTTATTTGCCAAAACCAGCTTATTAGGCACTTAATTACGCAGATAAAAATAATTCTGCCCATCACATATAAACTAATAAAAAATTTGCGTGCATCATAAGACCATTCACGTAAAGCGAATAAAAGGAATTTTCACTACTTGTAGGGGTAACGGTGTAGCTAAAGGGAAATTTAACGATTCTAACTCACTCATAAAGACCTCTAAGTTTATGTCAGTGCAAACAATAAATAACCAATCAAGCAATCTACTTAATTGCCAATACTTTCACTAAACCCAGATTTCTGAAATTCAATGACTTTAACTTTTATTACATGCACTTTTTAATAACGAGAAAGATTTTAACAAGTTCATTAAGTATGAAAAATATCCATTTTTTATATACTTTAAACAAACCTTGAAAAATTTATTATTAATTATTATCATTAAAATTTTAGTATAATCAGTCAGTTGAAATAGAAAAATTTCCAGGCATAATTTAAAGTAAAAAATGATTATAAAACATGACAATAGATGGAGCCAGTATATCTCAGTTTTAAGCAATAAAATTCCAATGAAGGAAAATAACTTCTGAAGAGTTTATATTAAGTTGTGTCAAACTACATGCGTTTAGAATGAACGATGTAAAAACATTTTAAATTGATTTTAAATTTTGATGTAATGATAATAAAGGTAATAACATTGCAAAGGGAAAATTCAAATTTATATATATTTTCAATATGAAATCTAAAGTTTGGAATCCATAAGACATTTTCGTTGATTACAGCTTGTAATTGAAATATACTAACAGCTAAATACTATATTCTTAGACTGACATTTCTTTCAAATAATTCTGATGCATTTAATTCATCGTTAAATAACTTAACTTTAATTTACACTAAAGATAAACAAATTATAAAAACTTTCAGAGAGTTAAAAAAAGTTTCAGAAGCTTTCAGAGAAAATTAACCAAGTGGGAGAAAACTGCAGAACAAATAATAACGACCTAGTGTATTTTTCCTATTTATTGTGTTTTTTCTCGAAGAATAAATAAAAACACCTATGTTTGGATGTAAATAATTATGACTTTCTTTATTTCTTACCATATATTATAGTAAGAAATAAAGAAGAAGAAAGCAATGTATTATATATAATATATTATATTACTCTATTACACTTGATAGTGTTTCGATTCTCGTGAAAATTCTGTGCATAATAATTTAACTAAAATTGACAAATTTTGCAATTTAAAGTTGTTTTTAGTTGGTAGGACTCTTGCTATCATTAAAGGGTTCTCAATCACTCCAGAAACCTATAAACAGGCTATTAAATTAATTTACGAAACATTGGGAAAAAGAGACATTTTAATAGATTCTCACTTCTCAAATTTATTAAATCTGACTCCTGTTAAAAACTCTTCCAGCATTCAGACTCTTTGGAACCTTTATTTTGAAGCGCAAATTAGACTCTTAGAGGATTTGGAATCAAAACGGACACATATACAATAATACTAGCTAACGTAATACTAAAACATCTGCCAGTGAGAATTCACTCTCGAATTTTCGAAGCAAAATATAAATAAATGTTATCTTACAGGAACTGATGAAATTGTTGCATAATGAGATCAGTTTATCTTCCTGTACTATGTTTTAACCAACACAAAAAAAAAAAATAAATAATTTTCGAAACCAGAAACGAAATTTTCTTACGAGTCGTAGCAATCAGCACCAACCCACGTCAGTAGCGGAACTGATGGCGAAAACTTAGCAAGTTTGTTTACTTTACGGTCAAGGTCATTGTAAGATTGAATGTGAAAATATGACTGTAGCAAGAAAAAGAGAGGTAAACTAATTAAGAAAAAGAGATGTCTGTTCTGATGAAACACAAATTGTTTTGCAAAAAAAGTGCAGTGCAAAACGGTGTTCTTTCTGCTCTGGCAGACACGCCAAGGCTATTTGTTTTAAATTTGAAAATTTAAGGAAACCGAAATCTAATTCAAATAGGGAAAAAGAAAAAAAACTAAGGAAATAGAAATTCAGCCCTCTATTTCAAATTCAATTGTAAAATATAAGAACCGGATTTTGTTGCAGTGTGTTAGTTTAGAAATTGTTGGTAGTAAATCATCAAATATAGTTATTGCTATGTTCGATAACAGGAATAAAAAAATTTATTGAAAGAAATGTATCTATAACGTTAGGATTAAAATGTCTAATATCAGAAACATTAAAGATTTACGGATTTGGAGCAAAGGAGCCTTGGTTGCATATTTGACGCAGAATGGGATTTCGCAGATAGATTACAAAATGTTTTGTTTTCGGGAACATGAAATTTCGAAGCCTAATTAAAGTATGAGAGATGAAATGGTATCCAAGGCAGAGCCATAGCTAGAGTTTTCAGCGCCAGGGGAAAACTGAAGATTTTGCGCCCTCTTCTGTATGCCAGGAATGAAAAACATTCCCTTCTAAAATTTTGTAACATCAGTTTGGCACCCCATGGATGCTGCGCCCGAGAACCAGATGTCCCCCTTGCCCCTTGTGGATATAGTCAAGTGTCCGGTAGTAATGATACTTCCTTGATAGTAGGTTCAGATTTTTATTGGAGTTTGACAAAAGGTTTTCAAAGTTTAAATTCGTCATTGGTAGCTGTAAATATTGAACTTGAATAGTCCCTACAAGGAAAAAGTGCTGATTTGCGTAAAACAACATCTATAAACTTAGTTTTGGGCGATCAAAGCTCTGTGCCATCTGAACTCAGTAGTTTCAGGGAACTGGAAAGTATAGGTATTACAAACAAAGAAACAAACAGCGTTTGAATTTAATGGAACTGGAAATGCTTGAGGAATATTGAAGACTCTATAGGATTCAGAGATGAAAAATATTGTGCAAAGTTGCTGTGGAAACGAGATATACAGGAGAAGTTACCGAATACTAGAGAAGTGGCCTGGAAACATTTTGATGGTTTGGTTAACGAACGATACAACTTTTTTAGGATTATAAAAAGGTAACTGGGGAGTATCGTGAGGAAGGTTCATCGTGAACTCGTCGTCAGATAGTGAAGTGTCATTCTCTGAATAAGTAATCTACTTTCTCCACCATACTGCCATTCAGGAAGACAAATCTGAAAGTCTAATTAGAACCGTAGTTGACGGATCTTCCCATGGAGGAGGTCAGTTCTCGATTAATGATTGTTTACTTAAAGGGCTAATTTTGTATCCGAATCTATTAAAATGGTTTTAAAGTTTCAGCAGAATACAATCGTCTTCACAGCCGGTATAAAACAAGCATATCTACAAATGTGATCGCTCCTAATGAAGACAATTTTACCAAATTCTTCTGGAATGATGATATCGGCTCTAATTCATATCAAGAAATGAAATTTATTAGAATTTTATTTGGTTTAAAACCAAGTCTATATTTATCAACTGCAACTGAAATATCATTTTGATAAATCTGAAGAGAAAATTCTCGGTACTTGCAAGTTATTGTTAGATTATTTTTACGTAGAGGGTTTAATTTGAGGGGAAGGAGACTTGCAAGCGGCATTGAAGATTATGACGGAATGCGGAGAAGTTCTTAACAAAGGCCGCATGATATTACGAAAATGCAAAACCAGTTCCATGAAACTTCAAGGGCTGTGGAAAGATGATAAGTTTGACATCGATGAGGAAAGAGCTCGAATACAGGACTTGATACACCATCCAAGGTATTGGGCCTGGTTTGGGATCCAGATGTGCCCAGTATTTCTTTCAACATAAAAGAACTATCAAAGTTTGTCTAGAATGCATTTGCTTTATTTGCATTTGCAAATTTGAATTATAAATTTATTTCATATGAAATTTATTCTGTTTCAGATGCAACTCTTGTAACCTATGGAACAGAGCTGTAATTTAAAGCTATCATGAAACGGAGGCATAAGCATTGTTTTCTTTGTTCTAAAAGTCGTGCAGCTCCTCTAAAAGATTTTACGTTATCAAAACTCGAATTAATGGGAGCTTTTATTATCCGCAAAACTGTCCCATCACGTAAGTAGATAGCTTAAATCTAATGCATCCAATTATTATTGAACAGTTTCAATGATTACTTTATTTTGTAATAAGAAATAATCTAGTAGATACAAAATTTTCGTAAAAAATAGCATAAAAAAATTTGATCTTTGTCAGATACAAATTATTGGGCTCATAGCTCCGGAAAAGATAATCCTGCTGACATCCAGTCCAAAGGAGTTTCCGTATCAAATTTAGCTACGAACCAGCTTTGGTAGCACGGTCCACCATGATTAAGCGAACCACTTGAAAAGAAAGCCTTAAAACCTAGAGCCGTAGACTTTGAGCTAAAAAAAGGAATTTTAAATAACAGTGGAAAATACAGGCTGTTTATAAAGGCTCTATACATTTTTTTAAAATGCGTTCTAATTCCAATTTCTTTGGAGGCGATCTGAAAGAATGCTGTCAACAGAGGAAAGAATAGCCATTGTTTGTGCCCGTACACGTGGATTAACGTATCAACAGGTGCAGGAGGACTTCGCCGCAAATTCAGAAAACAAGCTCCTATCAGAGCAGCTATTAAAATCTTGGTAAACAAATTCAAGCGAAATGGTAGTGTTAAAGAGGAAGACCATTATGGGAGACCTTCAATAGCGACACAACTTGAGCAAAGTGTACGACAGTAATAAATAACTTCAATAACGACCCAAGAAGCGATTACGCCGCAGGCATCTACACGAAGATTCAGCTGGGAACTTGGTACTTTGCGTACTACTGTTTGAAAAACTCTACGCTGTCATTTAAACAAAGATGCCTACGATATTCAAATTGTGCATAAGCTTGAAGCCGAGGACTATGTAGCTCGGCAAGCCCTGTGTTATGATTTGTTGGAAGCTGTGGAGAATGAGAACTTAATGGAGAATGTTCCCTTTAGCGACGAAGCCACGTTGCATCTCAGCTGCCATGTTAATAGGCATAATTGCTGAATGAGAGTTGGTGAACTACCAACGTGTTATACGAATCTCAGGGAGACACACCTAAAGTTTATGTATGAATTGGAATAATTAAGCTCTGTAGACCTTTCATGTTTTTAGAAAGGACCATCACTGGAGAAATTTATCTCGATATGTTGCAACAATATCTTGAGGCACAGCTAGTATCAGATCGCATTATTGACACTGTTGTCTACCAATAAGAAAGGGCACCTCCTCATTTTTCCATTCCTGTGCGTAATTATCTTAATAAAACTTTTCCTGATAGATGGAATGGTCGTGGCTCTCAATGGCTTTGGTCCCCACGATCACCAGATTTAACTCCTCTAGACTTTTTCGTATAGGGTTTTGTCAAGTCCAAAGTATACCCAGTGAAGCCTGGCAGCCTTAAACAGTTAAAACAGAGAATTATGGCTGCAGTAGCTAAAATTAGCCAATAACTTTACACAAGGTGCTCCGGAGTATAGTGGAATGCTGGCAATTGTGCCTAGACTCTCAGGGGGACCACATTAGATTGAACTAATTTAGTGTTCTATTATGTTGCATTTTCATGTAAATAACTTATATTTCAGAATAAAGTCTGTTTAAGTAAAAATGTATAGAGACTTTATAAACATCCTGTATAAAATTCGAAACTTATTTTGAGTTTAAAGAAATATAGTTGTTTGTTAAAAGTACTAAGAATAGTTGCACTAGTTAAACGGTTTAATAAACTTCGAAAACGGCAAATGGTTGCAAATCCTCTTACAACAGAACTTCAGAACGCAGAAGCACACTGGATGAAACATGAGAAAAACACTGAATTTAAGATTAATTACAGAACATCAAAAATGGTAAATCGATTCCTAAGGAATCTTCCCTTTTGAATTTAGCTCCATTTCTCGACAGTGGTGACGTGTTGTGTTTTAGAGGAAGATTAGAAGAAGGAACATTCACATAAGATGAGGTTCACACTGCGTTTCTTCCAAAGCATTCTAAATTTACAGTGTTAATTACTATTTAAAAGCATAATAAAATTTTTCATGGCGGAATGACATTTACCCTCGCCAAAATTAGGTTTAGATTTTGGATGTCATACTGTAGGCAAATTGTAAAAAGAGTATTAGCGAAATGCTTAATTTCTCGAAAATATAGTTTGAAACCAACAAAACAAATAACTAGTCAGTTGCTCAAAAACAGAATTACTGAAAACCCTCCTTTCACTGTAACTGGTATTGATTTTACTGGCCCAGTTTTCCTAAAATCAGGAAATGATACGCCTCAAGAGGCTTAGATAACATTGTTTACAGCAACGCGACTAGAGCTCTGCGCATTGAATTAATTATAAACATGTCTACAAACAGTTTTATTTTGTTACTGAGGAGAGTTTTGGCTAGAAAGGAAATTGGTAAAGTTATCATTATTGTTTTCCGACAAAGCTAAGAGGTTCAAAGCTACTAATGAAATTCTGAGGGAATTCGCAAAAATTACAGTAGAATCCAAATTAAAAGATTTAACATCAATAAATGGCATAATTTTGTAATATATTGCGCCTCACTCGCCTTGGTGAGGTGAATTTTATGAAAAGCGTCAAAGAACCATTAAAAACGTTCTTGGAAGGGGATGTTGTGGCAAAGCCAGCGAACTATTAAAGATAACATTACCCTTTTGTGAATGGCATCACTTACGTTTTTTGTATTCATAAATGTTTTTGCTTGTTCTATACTTTATTTTTATGTTAGGAAGTAAATAGGCATAAAATACTATCTCCTAATATCTATTGCCGAAAAAACATTTACGAAACAGAACCTTGAACTTATACTTCCTACTGTTGGATTATTCTTGCTGAACTTCCGACCAGTGAAGCTGTAGACAAAATGACACAACTGAAACGAAAGCGGAAAGCCGTGCGAAGTAATGTTTCTTGCTTTTCTAGTGAAATTGATACTTTGAACGAGGATTTCTCACTTCAGAAGGTTGAATATCTTTGTAATCGCTTAACAACTGCTTTCAATGATATGAAACTAATAGAAAACAAAATTCACAACTTCCTTTCTGACGATGAATACGAAAGTGATAATTTGCAGTGATAACTACGTAGATACCGGTGAATCCGCAATTTACAAAACAGGAAAAATTATTCAGAACAAATTATCGCCAACTGTAAATAATGTTACTACTTCGAATATGGATACCAATGATTTGGCGATGACATTTGGCGACCGTTCTACTACAGCGCCTGTGACTCAATCATATAGAGTTAAATTGCCAACGATTAAACTACAATCATTTACAGAAGAAATTGAACAGTGACAATGTTTTCGGAAACAGTTTAACTCTTCTATAGATGTCAATCCACATCTTTCTGTTACTGATAAACATGTTTTCCTCAGAGGTTATTTAGATGGTGAAGCTAAACGCCTTTGTTGATGGAATTAGTGTAATAGGAGACACCTATGAAACAACAAAAAAATTATTGGAGGAAAGATACGGAAATAAAGATCGAATTATCCAGTCACACTTAGATTACTTAAAACATTTAAATGTTATTCAAGACCCATCTTCTACGCATCTAAATTATCTTTACATAGAATGTAACAGAAGAATTCAAGCTTTAACTGCTCTGGGTGAAAATATTGAAGCATACGGTAG
Organism: Stegodyphus mimosarum; assembly: GCA_000611955.2. Taxonomy (NCBI): domain Eukaryota; kingdom Metazoa; phylum Arthropoda; class Arachnida; order Araneae; family Eresidae; genus Stegodyphus; species Stegodyphus mimosarum. Next base: position 149,574 of record KK114678.1, read on the forward strand.
AATCCTAGTGCCAAAAATTATTCGTGCATTCCCCAATGATATTTGTTGCCGCTGGATTATCTATGCCAAGCGTGAAAAACTAAACGAAGGTAATATTACAAGATCGATGCAGTTCTTGGCAGAAGAAGTGGAAGGTGTAGTTGTAGCACAAAGAGTTAAAAAGGTACGTCTTTTCCTGATCACACCATAAAGTGCACTGTAGAAAATTTTAATATTAATTCCAAAACAGTAAATAAACGTAAGAAAATTTCGTCATTTTGTTCATTTTGTGATACTACAGGACATTGGCCTCAATATTGTGAAACTGTTACAGATTATGATACTCGTGTTCAGAAACTTAAAACTTCAAATCGCTGCTTTCTGTGTACTAACCGTAGTCATAGAGTTTCAAACTGCCCAAGAAAAAATACTGCACGATGCACTAAATGCAAGAAAAAGCATCATGTTTCTATTATTTGATCTCCTGTTGAAAACAATCAACTGCGGATAACTAACAGTGCTGTAAATCACATAACCTTTCCTAAAACAATTTTCACACATTTGCAAACTGCTCGTGTGTATGTTACTGGCCCCACAGGCATTACTAAATTTACACGCTGCATTTTAGATGGTGGTAGCCAAGAAAGTTTTGTTCACACAAACCTCATTGAAAACTTTAAGCTTAAAGTTGTCAATTCTGCCTCACTTTCAGTTCAAGCATTTGAATCTTTTACTTCACAAGAACAACGTAGATGTGTTCAACTGTCACTTTCAAGTTTGTGGAGCAACCAAGTATTTTCAATCTCCGCTTTTGAAAGCTCCCAATTCCCATACTACACATCCTACTGCTCCACCAGAAATAGTTCACTTTTCTCAGAAGAAAAGATTGAGAATTGCTGATCCACCGGATGACACTTTACTGCCCATAGAAATACTTATTGGTGGTGATCATTATTGGCAAATTGTTTCCCCAGAAGCCCCAATTAAGTTTCAGAATCTTTTGTTATGGTACCGTCAGTGTTTAGATGGGTTCTTAGTGGAAAACAAACACATACTACAATCGCTGAGAAGACTTCTGTTCATCAAGTTTGTGTGCAACTTAAAACTGATTGTTTAAATGATCAAGTACGTCGCTTCTGGGAATTAGACTCCATAGGGATACAAGATGCGCAGAAACGAAAAATGACTAATCGCGATGAAGAAATTTTATCAGAATTTCACAAAACTTACAACACTGAAGACAAGCGAAGAATTGTGTCTCTGCCTAGAAAACCATTAGTCACACCTTTGCCTACAAACAAAATTATAGCGGAAAACAGATTTCATTCTCTTCAAAAAAGACTTGCATCTAGTGATGTGTTAAAGATACAATATGACAAATGCACGCTGAATTACATTGAACAAAAGCATGCTGAAGTTTGTTCTACAAATGAATCCAATGAGAAACCAGTATATTACCTTCCTCATCATGCTGTAAGAAAGAAAACGCAACCTGAAACCAAGTGGATAATTGTGTTTGACGCTTCCTCGCATGCTCCAGAAATGCCTTTACTGAACGATACCTTGGAAGCTGGCCCGAATCTTCTTCCTGAGACTATTGGTTGTCTACTAAGATTTCGATTGCATGAATTCACTGTTACATGTGGTGGTAAGCAAGCTTTCTTACAGTTGTCACTACATAAAGAAGATAGGGACGTCACAAAATTTTTGTGGTACAAATTAAAATCTGATTCATCTCAACCTACTACTTTTACAGATGAAATAACTGTTTACATATTTACTCGTTTACCATTTGGTCTTACTTGCAGTCCGTTTTTACTCTATGCTGCCACACGAGAATTGGCTGCAAGACATATCGCAGAATTCTCAATTGCTGCAACAATGATAAACATCTCTATATATATGACTTTCTTGCTAGTATGGAAACTGAATCAGCCATTATAATGCTATATCACGAGATCAAGAATTTAATGGCTCTAATGAAATTGCCTATGGAAAATGAGCTACAAACTCTTTGAAACTCAAAGATATACTACAAACACATGAAGAATCTCACAATACGGAAACAACTGTCTTAGGTATTGGCTGGAACACAAATTCTGATACTTTGAAGAATTTATTCAGTACTTCCCTCTATGTTTCTACAGACAAACCACTTACAAAGAGATGGTAACTCAGCTGCATTGCTAGTTGTTATGATCCCTTGGGACTTTTTTTCACCGTTTACTATCCTTGGGAAAATCTTATTCCAAGATACATGGATTCTTGGAATCAAATGGGATGAATTACTACCCGATAATTTATCAACTTTATGGTATGCAGCTGAAACAGAAGTTGATGACATTTGCCCCCTTCAAATTCCTCGATGCATAGGCCTTTCATCACATGTTCCTTTTGCTATTCATGTGTTTTGTGACGCATCTGAACGTGCCTATGGTTCAGTTCTGTACATTGTTACCTTTAAAGGTGACCAATCGAATGTGAATTTAGTGTGAAGTCGCAATAAACTAGCTCTTATAAATAAAGTTACCTTACCTCTTTTGGAGCCCTTGGCGGCCCTGATGGGAGCACGATTGTTGCAATATTTCTGTGCTGAAACAAACATCTGTTCGTCAAATGAAACATTGTGGAGTGATTATCAAGTTGTCTTAGAGTCAGCCAAGTTGTCAAGTTGTCAAGAATAGGGTGGATACGCAGTGACCCCAACAAGTGGAAAACTTTTGTTCGCAACAGAGAAACAGAAATTATTTCCAATACTAATCCTTCACAATGGAGACATTGCCCTAGTAAAGACAATCCAGCTTACAAACTTTCTCGAGGTGTTTCACCATCAACACTAAGAAACCTGGAAATTTGGTGGAACGGCCCTCCATGGTTACTCAAATCTCCAGAATATTGGCCTCATTCTGATACTATTTCTGAAGCTTGCAGTCATAACTTAGAAGCAAAGAAAGAAAAGGTTCAGACCCTTCACATCGTACCTACTCAACCAATCATAAAGGCTAGAAACTACAGTTCTTACTTTCAATTGTTACGTGTAACATCTTGGATTCTTCGCTTTATTCACAACTGTAGGAAACAAGAAAAGTTAGTGGGTGAGTTACATGCCACAGAACTAAATCAAGCTCGTATTTATTGGATACAGACCGTTTAGAAGGAATCCTTTCCTTCAGAATATGAAGCTCTGTTGACAGGAAAATCACTCCCTAAGAAATCAAGGATAAAAACATTTAACCCTTTTTTTCAAGAACAATGTTATACTTCTTGGTGGTCGACTACAATTTTCTGATTTATCTTATGCTGAAAAACATCCCATATTATTGGAAGGTTCTCATCATTTTACAAGCCCGCTGATACGCCAAACACATTTACAAATGCATCATCTCGGTGATCGGATTGTACTTTCTCAGCTTCGTTCAGAATATTGGATATTAAGAGCAAGGTCATTAAAAAGGTGAAAGACTTGCCTTCCATGTAAAGTACTGAAACAAAAGAGAAGTGAACAGATAGAAGCTCCATTACCAGCTGAGCGAATTAAAAAGTCATCTCCTTTCGAAACTACTGAAATTGATTTTGCTGGACCACTCTACGTGAAAAATAGTAATTCCGTTACAAAAGCTTACATTGTCATCTTTACATGTGCTACAACTCGAGCTATCCACTTAGAATTAGTGTCCGATCTGCGTACTGACGTCTTCCTACTTGCATTACAACGTTTTATCTCTAGACGTTCACTTCCTCATACAGTGTACACTAATAATGCCACAATTTTCTGCACTGAGGACAAAGAGCTGAAATTATTCTAGGATACTATATCCTCTGGCAAGGCACAACATCAAATGGAAATTCATCGCCCCACGAGCGGCTTGGTGGGGAGGATGGTGGGAAAGAATGATAGGCTCAATTAAGCGATGCCTACGGAAAATATTAGGTAAGGCTCTTTTGTATGACGCTGTTTTTATGACTGTATTGTGTGATATTGAAGCCGCTCTTAACAATAGACCGATTGTCCATGAATACGGAATAAAAGATGACTCTGAGGAAGCTTTAACACTCTCGCACTTCCTCATAGGAAAGAAATAAACTACTATTCCTTCCATCCCCATAAATCCTGAAACAAATTTAAATCGTATGTGGAACAATCCTCAACATTTGATGGGCTCCTTTTGGAAACGATGGCAAAAGGAATATCTGACGGACTTGCTTACATTTCATCAAGTGCGGAACATCTGAAGCAAATAAAATTCGGAAAGGAAACATTGTCCTACTACAAGAAGATGTTAGACCTCGCCACACCTGAAAAAACGCCAGTGTTGAGGAGCTAATCCTTGGCCGCGACAAAAAAGTCCGTACTTGTGTTCTGCGCACCAATGGACATACCATTACCCGATCTGTGTAGCTGGTCATCCCCCTGGAGGTTGACCAGGGTGGGGAGGATGTTGCGGCAAAGCCAGCGAACTATTAAAGATAACATTACCCTTTTGTGAATGGCATCACTTACTTTTTTTGTATTCACAAATGTTTTTGCTTGTTCTACACTTTATTTTTATGTTAGGAAATAAATAGGCATAAAATACTATCCCCTAATAGGGCTCTTCTTGATTTTGAGGAAATAAGAGTTTTCTTTCAGAAATTTAGCTACTTTTTGGAATCAGAGACCTCTTATATAAGTCCGCAATGATGTAAACGAGCCACAAGCTTCCATACCTGCCCATTTGTTGTTTCAAGGGCAGGACAACGTTTCTTATCCTGTACAAGGCCTACCAGCGGCCGAACCGTAAAGTGAATGAGTATTAGTATTTCGGTCCGAAGTTTGAATCCCGTGAACGGGCTGGCTGCATGGGCGTTTTCGTGGTTTTCCCGACGTGTAACGTGTGTACTAACAAGTTTGCCTTAGCAAGTCCTCCACAAAGGCATTCATCCCCTTAGGCTCCTCCAGATAGCCTTCCAGGTTTTGCCTTAATACATTAACTAATAATATCCTGTACACTTCGCCGACCTTTTCCGGAAGGAGCAGTTAAACAGAAAAACTTTAGAAGAAAACTGTATCAGACTAACATTTTGAAACAAGTTTGAAAAAAATGAAAGGAGAATTATTTCCTAGAATTGCGATCTGCGCACAGTTTTCTGAATCCATTTCCCGGAAGTAATCTTAAAATGGTGATTTTATTTTGCTGGAGAAGTCGACGAAGTCAAAATTATTATGGCCTCTTAAAATTATAGAAGTTTATAAAAGTAGAGATGGGTATGTGAGTTCATGTTTGATTTATACTGCTCGAGGATTTTGTCGAAGGCTAATCCAATCGATCTATCCATTTGAAATTTAAAGGTTCTATATAATATCTGTTTATGCCATCTAGTATTAATTTGCAATGCAGTTTTAAGTATTGATTTATATTTATACTGATATGCATTATATTGATTTATGTTTATTTAAACATTCATGAATGATGTGTTAATTTGATTTACAGGTGGGGTGTGTTGCATCTTTCCATCATAAGAGGGTGCTGTTGCGCCGAAAGAGAATATTCTCTGTGTTTGTATTATGTAAGTGTTACCTTTTCGTATTGGAATCATCAAGTGTTGTCGCCTTTCGAAATCGGAACACCTATTAAATCCAATTTAATAAGTAGATTTAAAATATTTCGTATTCAGTTCTGGAAAAATTCGTAAATTTTATACGTTAAAGTTTGGTATATTTCGCAGTCATCAGTTACTGTTCAAGCTCTTGGTAGGCGTTAAGTGAATTATCGCTATGTGTAAAATATCAACTGAGCTTTCAGAAGAGTGTAAAAGACCCTTTTATGAAAACTATAGTAGAACAGAAGGCACACTGTGTGCTTACAACTCAGCCAGCACTTAATGGCTAGGTAACTTAAAATAACAGTAAGTGCTAATGTAAAACTGTAATTTAAATCAGCTAGCATGTAAAGCCTACACAGATCAAATTAACGCGACATTGGCTCACAACCTAACCGGCGTGCATGTTCAAATATCGACAAGTGCAATGAAGTCCAAAGTCTACATATCTTATCTGAGCTAGCAGCCTAGTAACGTGGCCTAGAGAGGCAGAACACTGTCTTTCTTCCAGTACAAAATCCTCAGTTTAAATATATTCGAACCAATTTGCATTCTGGCGTGGAAACGGAAGGGAGAAGTGAAAGTTAAGGTCTAAATCATAAAATAACTAGCTAATTAGTATAAAGGAACCCTACATACTTTCATCTAAATACTAAATTTATGCTAATTTCCTGCTAATTTACAGCTCATATTTGTAAAACATTTTCATACAATTAGTAATTTTCTATACTTTTATCACAAATACATATACGTATTTGACTTCATTTATTTTTAGTGTTCAGTTTTTTTTTCTCTACCTTGAGCATTTTAAATTGTAGTATAAGCCGTTTCAAATATAAAACGAGATCTTTCCTTAAATTTTTATGCTATTACCTTGTAGTCTAGACTTTTGTATACCTAATGATCTCATTAGTGTACGTTTTTGCCATTTTCTTTAAAATAATTACCTTCTGATCTGATTTTAAGCTTAAATTCTGAAGCATTATTTTTACTATTATGTTCTCATGCACTTATTATCACATTTAAAACATCATTGTTTCAGATCAATTTTCATGAATTTATTTTAAATTCAGAAATTAACCATAGAGATTTTCCAGAAACTTAAATTCGGCCTAGTTGACAAATTAATCAACTTTCAGACTTAAAGGTGACTGAGTTGTTCTTGTTGTTACTAATCTCATTTATCTGTAATCAGAGTAAGTCTATGACTTATTATCTTGGCAAGCAGTACTAAATTACCTCTGTCGTTGACCACGGCCTTGAGCACCACACTGGTCACAGTCCCACCTCAGTTTTGAGAGACAACACCCCGGCGGACGGATCCCAGAGTCACCCACTATCTTACCCTGCCAGCAAACTCTCAAAAAGACTTTTGGCTCACCAGATATTTAGAGTGCCCCATGCCGCACAGACACTGTACATTTACAAACATCCATGCCTCCTTCGGGATTCAGTAGCATAATCAGTTTTGTAGATTGTTCGAACATTCTACAAAACCATATGCACCTCCTAGAACAGGCAGTTTTTCCAGACCTTCTTTTGTAATCCCTTTTCTCAAGTGGATGTATTTCATTAATCGCTTTTTTAACAGATATTAAAAAGACTGCAATTTTCGTAAAGGAATAGTACAAAATATGTTTATCTTAGAATAATCTCTCTATATATCCGTTATTATATATATCCGTTATAAATCCGTTATCTCTCTATATACCCTTTATTGAAATTACATTTATTCATTTTCTGATACATCGTGATGGTTCAGTTTGTTAATAATTAAATTATTCATTCACCCGCGTTCTTTCTTCCATTATTTTATCAGCTATATCGTATTATTTTAGTTTATAGCAAAGCTAAACCAGATATTGGGCTAATTAAAATTGTTCATATATTAAAGTGCCTGTTGGCTTGCAGCTCCAACATTTACTAACAACATCATTGGAAATTACTTGCCGTTATATAAAATATGAATCTTATTATGAAATTTTTCTCGAGGAAATATTTGTCCACCACTACATTGATCTGTATTAAAATGAATAAATGTAATTTCGTTTATGACACTCTTAATTAATTTCAATTTTAAAAAATACGTACTGTATCTGGTTCATTCTGCATATCTTCTTCGTTGTTTGTCCCATAATTAGGCGCTGAGACAACTCCCTTAGATATGATTGCCTTTTCACATGAATTGGGGTTTACGTTTTTAGCATTTATGCCAATAAATTGTTGAGATTCCTGGTTATTAGCGCTCATCATTTTATATGTCAGTTTTGCAGCAAGGAAGTTTTAAGAGCAACAGTATTTTGTACAGCTTCAAAACATCCAGAAATAGGTAGTACCTGAAAAAAGGGTCAGTTAGCTTTTATTTGAATTTCTTCGAAATCAAAATTTGAATCTATTTCAGAATTTATTATCAGAATTTGAATTTGAATAAATTTGAGGTAATTTGAAATGAAACCCTGAATATCATTCATCCACTTAATATAAAATATGTATATTTCAAAATTACAGAATGCATTGCCTTATTTGGTTAAAAGGAAACGAAAGTGTTTGCTTTAAAATTTCTCAGTGAATAAAAGTTTGTGTAACGTTAAGAAAAATTAAATGATCATCGGGAATTGATTTTCATATTATAAAAGCATATTATTCAAAAAAGGGTTAAATAGCTTAAAATTCTGAGAAGTGTGAGAATATTTTGTCTTACCTCGTTGGTTTCGATATTTGCCTTGTTCATCATATGTCTAACCTTAGAATTAAATTACATCTGATTTTAAGGTCCGCTGAAATATGGCGATGCATTTGTACTGTAGCTATATATTACATATTTCATTCATAGGTGCTGGAAATCAAGATTATTTTCATCGTATAAAATGTAAGGGTTTATTTCTGCAAAATGAATTCATTATCATGAACAACACGCCCTGAAACTGTTCCACGGTGGAAGAAATGGAGATTTTCAGGAGAATATAAATGAATTTTACCACTGTCCTGACTCAGGTGTTGAAAAACTTTCTTTCCACACTGTTACTCCATGTCAAAAATGAATTCATTATCATGAACAACACACCCTGAAACTGTTCCACGGTGGAAGAAACAATGGAGATTTTCAGGAAAATATAAATGGATTTTACCCCTGTCCTGATTCAGGTGTTGAAAAACTTTCTTTTCACACTGTTACTCCATGTGAATTGAACGTTATGTTAAAAGATTTAAATGTTAGATTTTACGTGTTGGTCAAAGCTCCTCCTATGCGAGGAGACATATCTCCGAACATCTATCTCTGCAAAACTGAGGATTTTGCCCAGTCCGTCTGTCTACATAGGGAAACTTATCTTTGGAGCATCAGATGTATGTCTGTGGCGACTGCATCGGAGTCATAATCACTATACATGGCCGGATACATTATCGCCAGAGATATTTGGCGACAACAAATGAAATTGCAAATGCAAATCACGTGTCCGAAAAACAACGGCGACTACTCTGAACTTTTAGCTTGCTGAATAACATGGTGCGAATCGTTTGAGTTTTTCTTATTATTTTACCAAATTTAATTAATTTGTGATATGCTACTTCTTTCAGATGATGATTTCTGATTGCTTTCTTTTTTTTTCTCCTTGATACAGGTGATCTGTTATTTTAAGCTTGAGAGTGATATTTGTTTTTAGTCCAAAAGGGCAATTTGCCCAGAAGGACTATTAATTTCCTTTTATCACTTTTCAAATTGTTGCCACCAAATATTAGAGCCCTGTATTATATTTAAAGAAATTAAATAATGAAGAATCTACACAAATGTATATATGTTTCTGAAAATGGGCATGTACAAGCCCAAAATTTGGAATTTGGAATTTGGAATTTGTTTTATTATCTGTTTCATAGTTTGTAAAACTTTAACGAATTTTTGATTAACGAACTCTATGATTTAAAAGCGAGCAATGGCAACACTGTTCGGGGCGAAAAAAATTATCTGCAGCGCACGAGAAATTCTAAAGATATGCACATTTTAAAACTATTTTGCGATATTGCTGTTCAATTGAATTTTATGGTTTTAGTGCGAAGAACGTGATATTTAATAAATAACGGTAACACACAAAACTTTAAAAAAACGCCCTTTTGGGGGTAATTTAAAATCTGAAAGCTTTCAGATTTGTTTTTTATTCGTTTGTTAGTATCAATTAAATATGCTAGAATATTTTTTCCTGTTTAAGGGTATCACTATATACTTATTTTCCGAGAACTGTAACAAACTAGAAAAGCTTGTCTTATCGTCTGCAAACGTCTATTTTCTATTATTAATGGTTTTACGAATTTTGGACTATGTATATCTAGCTCAATAACTTGGCACATTTATCGACATGCTTAAATTTTCCTTGAAACAGCAGATTGTGATTTATTGCGGTTGAGCTGCTTTCTCATTTTTTTGGCCGAAAATAAATGTTTCATTTTTTCTATAATTAGCAGAGATCTGGTAATATAAAAGTTGTTAAACGTTTTCATGCAATGTACAATTATTTTCCGTTATTTTATTATTAAATACCAAATTTTATATCAATTAATTATTTATATAATAATTTTAACTTAATTATATAAATATAATTATTAGATTTGTAAGTCATTTATGAAATAAAAAGAATTGTTTTTCCTCTTTCACTTTTTCTTTTTATCTACATAAAAAAATGCTTCATTATGAATCTAATTATCAACAATATGTATTACGTAATCGATTTATTAGCCTAAAGGGACATTAGACCCAAAGGGCTATTAGTCTGAAAACAGCATTTTCCGCCGGTTCACTTTCTACATTGGTTCACTAATCAGACTGTTGCCACCAAATATCATCGCCACGTATTGTATATAAAGAAACTAAATAATGAAGAATCTGCATGATTGCATTAATGTTTCTCGTATTTCAAAAAAACAACGGTATCTAGAGCCATCCAATTTTGAATAACGTAGTACTCCAACCGAACATGGGCACTTTCAAAGCCCGAATTTTAAATTGGTTTTATTATCTATTTCAAATTTTGTAAAATTTTAACGAATTTTTGATAAATAATCTCAACGATTTCAAAGCGAGAAATGTCAACTCAGTACGGAAAAAAACCATTTTTATCTCCGGCGCGCGAGAGTGTGTTTCGGAAATTCTAAAGCTATGCTGTTTTGCCGTTTTTAAATATTTTGTGATATTGCTGTTGAAGTGAATTTTATGTGGTTTAAGTGCGAATAATATGATATTTAATAAATAAAGGTAACATAGAGAACGTTAAAAAAACGTCCTTCTAGGTGTAATATAAAATCTGAAAACTTTAGATTTTCTTTTATTTTCTTCTTTTCTGGAAAAGAAAGACGACATATATATATACATTACATTTCACAAGGAAGTGCTTTCCTTTTCCTCTCATTTATTTTATTTTATATCATTTATTAGCACAAACGGGACGTTAGTTCCAAAAGGGATATTAGTTTCGAAACGGCATTTTGCATTGAAACAGTTAAATGCATTGTATCGCTTTTCAAATTGTTGTCACCAAATATTATCGACCTGTATTATACTGAAACAAATTAAATAACGAAGAATCTGCAAATATGTGTGTATGTTTTTTGCATTCTGGAAAAACAACAGTATCTAGAGCCATCCAATTTTGAATAACGTAGTTCTCCATCAGAACATGGGCACCTGTGAGCCTGAGTTTTGAATTCCGAATTGCTTATTATCCACTTCCTATTTTGCGAACCTTCAAAGAATTTTTGAATAACAAACTCAACTATTTCAAAACGAACAATGGCGACACTGCACAGAATAAAAGATTTTTATCTCCATCGCGCGAGACGGTCTATCTATTAGAAATTCTAAAGATATGCTGTTTTTATATACATTTTGTCGTTTTTTTTTTTTTGTTGAATGGAATTTTATTTGGCCTGGCAACTAAGAACGTGATATTTAACAAATACAGTAAACACACAAAAAGTTAATAATAAAAAGAGATAAAAGTATTTGTATAGCGATGTTACTCAAAAAACTGAACAATGATTGAAACTGAGAAAGGAATGAGAAAAAAACGGAAAAGTATACGCCAATGCTTAACGCTGCATTTGGAAATTTAAATGCTATGCTGCTTTTAAAGTTTTTGTAATTTCACTGTTGAGTTGTATGTGACGTAAATGCGAAGAAAATCATGCTTAGCAAAAACATAAAAAGACAAACAAAATGGTTTAGTAGGAGTGAGTGTAACAGCAGGATGGACTCTGAGCTCAGCGAGAGCGTAAAAAAACTTAACAAAAAAATACGTTGCGGACGACACATTATTTCTTTGTACGGAATATTAAATAGTATATTGTTTTATTTTTATTTAATTTTAATTTTAATTTTTTTTTGGGGGGGGACTTACATGCAGATGCGCTAAGTTAACAAATCGTAACAAATCTGATATTCTTTGTAGTACATGGTGTAATGAAACACAACTGGAATAATTTTGAAGATGTTTAAATATTTAAAGTTTTGCGTATACTTATTCAATAATTGATTATCAATTTAAATACTAGTATTTCCATAGTAGTTTTCAATTATTCCGTTATCTGAATTACTTACTCATTTAAAGTTATTCTTCTTAATACAATTAAAAAAAATAAAAAAATCTGAAATGTTTCAGATTTTAAATTACGTCCAAAGGGGCGTTTTTTTAACATTTTGTGCGTCTCTTTATTTATTAAATATTATGTTCTTCGCACTTAAACCATAAATTCAGTTCAAGAGCAATATCGCAAAATCATTTTAAATTGAGCATGTCTAGAATTTCCGATACACGGTCTCCCGCGCTGGAGATAAAAGTGCTTTTTCTGTACAACGTTGCTATTGCTCGCTTCGAAATCTTTGAGTTTGTTAATCAAAAATTTGTTAAAGTTTTGCAAAATATGAAATCAGTAATAAAATAAATTCCAAACTGCAAATTTCGACTTCCAGATGCCCATATTCGCAGCAGGATTACGTCATTCAAAATTCGATGGCTCTAGGTACCGTCGTTTTATCACAATGCAAGAAACATCATACATACATTTATACACATTCTTCATTATTTAATTTCTTTAAATACAAACAGGTATGCAATATTTGGTGTCAACAGTTTGAAAAGTGAGCCGACATTTAATATTTCCGACGCAAAATCGCAAAACGAAAACAATAGTCCTTCAAGGACAAAGCCCCTTTGGACTAATAATGATCAAAATTGCACTTTTTAGGTTATTCAAAGATGCATCAAACAGAATATCACACTCATCTATTTTTTTCATATTTAAATTAACAAATAAATATTTATTTCTATAAAATAAGATTACATTCTACATTTAGTTATTTGCAGATATAATACCTGAGATGTACTTGCATACGTCATAGGTTCGTCTGAGAAACAGTAAGAGGAAATCCATCTGTCCATCTAATTCAGCATTAAAGTATATAAATAGGGTATTATTAAGACCTTCGACGAGTTTTATCTTTCACGTAAATATGTAACGTAACGTTTCACGTAAAAATACATATATCTTTCAGATGATGTGATAACAGCACGTCATGGTTCAGACCTTTGTATCAAGAGTTGATTGTTTATTTCTTTTGTGCGTAGGTAAACGAATCAGTAGTAATCTGTGTTATAGATAACAAACTTGAATACCTGTGAATTTTGAGTATTATTCCGATATCGACAGGCATACAAAGCAAGCACATCTAATCATTTAAAAATTAAATTCTAATCATTTAATCTAATCATTTTAAAATAAAAAAATGATGTATATCTCATCTTTAAAAGTTATGTAATTCTTCCACTAGCCTTGATATTAAAAAGAATTTCCTTTCATTTATGGTTTTGAGAGATTCCAAATTTTCTCGAATGATTATATAATCAGACTCTTTGAAGCCATCATTTAGATAATACAACATTTCTCTTCTAATATTACTTCTTTAAAGACCTAAAATATCTCATTACTTATCAGCGTCATTTGCTCCAATTTCTCCGTCCTTTTCGCTTATTATACCGCTTTGGACTTGTATTTTATTACCAGTCTCCTCTATGTCAAAACCGTTCAGTATCCAAACCATATTTACCTGGCTGGTATAGTATGACCCTATTCATTCAAACCCTATTCGCCTAGCTGGTATGGTATGACATACTTCAAAAACTCGAGTTTCTTAATTCTCTCCTTCCCATAAAGTATTATTTGAAATTTTTAGGATCTGTATTTTAAATGATAAATTCTAGTTTCTTTCTCACCCTTTTTGCTGTCAGTTACATTAATTTGTATGCGTGAGGATCCGTGGAAGATAAATCAATTCGGTAATAGAGGTGCTTTATGTAAACTTTCATGTCTCAGTCATTAAAGCTCAACAGAAATTGTCTCCGTGTAGTAAATTAAAAAAGCAAAATTCAGCTGAAACGGTTTGAAACATTCGTATCAAAGCTATTTAGTATTTACTGTGCTACGGCTGAAAACAAATTACTGTTGATTTTAAACATTATATCTTTACATGATTTTGTTTAGCACGAATTTTCTCTTTGTTGGTGTGTTTGGATCATCCTATTGTTGCGTGCGTACAGGTTCGTTATGGATTGAATGCACAAGTCGTAAAAAGTTAACAAAAATTTTTTCTTTCCACAAGAAATAAATCAAAATGCTGAAATATTTCTTCAGGGATATTCGCACAACATCACAATATCTCAAACGTTTAGCAAAAACCCAGTTCAAAACAGATAACATAATTCTATCTCACAGCGAAATCGCTACAGCATTAAGTAAACAAACAGCAGTTCGCTTTTTACAGCTACAACTACAACAACAACGGAGATGAGGTGTTTCAATTCGGCTTTTATAAGCTTTTTAATTATAACTAGAACAATCTCGATTTTTCTAGATTTTTCTGGATGGCAACAGTAATTACTAGATATTTATTTATTAACATTAAATGCACGCGCTCTTTTATTTTTATTTTTCCGACGTAGCTTTCTCTTCAAAAATCGTCTGCTTTGCACGAGAAATATAAAGCAATTTCAATTACAATTCCAAATAAATGTGAAATCCATAACAACATTTTAAAATTACTTTTTAATCCCTTTCTACCGATCCGAGGTTCTTGAAAACTTCCACACTCATGTATATGCGATGAAAACAAAAACAAAAACTCTAATAGAATTTTAGCCCAAAAAGGGCTATTAGTCACGAAATGGGATTTTACACAGGTTCATTATAAACCGTGTATCACTTTTCAAACTGCTACCACCAAACATTACTTTTAAAGAAATTAAATAATAAAGAATCTGCATGTATGTATATATGTAATAATAAATGCAAGGAAAAGACGGATCAGTTTCGATGCGTAATAGCTGTATAGGATATATCGTAGATCCATACTGAAGAAGAAGTATTCTGATTGCGCACTATGCTAATATGTTGACTTTATAATATCTAAGAATCTTGGCAGCCGAGGCAGTTTTAATTCCATTTTTATTTGCAACTGACATCTGTGGCCACAGTTCGCTTGGCACTCTAGTCGTGCTTATTCAAGAACATTTATATTTTTTATATTACTGCGATAGGAGGCGAGCACAGGGAAATTACGTCCAAGCAGCGCACATAGAGAAGCTGAAATGCGTAGTTATCCAATATGGAAGCACATGAAGAGAAGGGTTTTGGTTTGAGTTAGAAGTTTCAGTTTCCAATTATTACGTCGTCAGCGCTGCGCAGGCCATGCAAAATGGAATGATCTAGAAGTGACACAATCCAGAAAAGTTATTACAATTTTTAGAAAAAAAGAGAGGGAGAATTAAAGAGTTACCGTTAGTTTAAATTACAATTTTCATTCATATATTTTTATCTTACATGTATGTTCCTCGCTTGTGAAAAAACGACGGTACCAACAGCCATCAAATTTTCAATAACGTAGTTCTCCACCCTAACATGTGCACCTGGAAGCCCTAATTTTGAATTTCGAATTTGTTTTATTATTTACTTCATATTTTGTAAAACTTTAATGAAAGTTTTATTAACAAAGTCAACGATTTGAAAACTAGCACTGGCAACACTCGCAGTGTTCGAAATAAAGCATTTTAATCTCCAGCGCACCATACACTTGCCAAAGAAAAATGTATGATATTTATCTTTCGTTTTAATCTACAAATTCTGCTCTGTGAAAACAATGTGTTGCCGGGGGCCGGGAATAAAATACTTTCATCTTGCCATTAAATAATGCTTAAGATATTTTCAGATTTAATCTGGAAGGTTATTGACTAATAAGCTAAGCTATTTAAAAGTAATAAACACAGTTCTTAATATTTTTTCTCCTTTTTTATATACTTGGTTTCAATAAACATGTATTAAAATCATGAAATGTCTAATTATATATATTCAATACTTTTACAAAACTACGTGAGTCGGATTCATTAAAATCATTATAGACTTTTTTCTTTTTTGACAACTATGTTAGGCGGACTATATGACAACTATATTAAATCTTCGGTAAATTTATGAATATTACGCTGATTCTTATTACTTTAACTCCACCAATAATTCTAAGGCTATTTGTTTTCCATAGAAATGGTAATAAAGTTGATGACAAATTTATAATAAGGTTCTTGAAGTGCTTTTAATAAATAGTTTGCTTGAATGCTTTAATTTGAGCAATTCCTATCAACTTTTAATTAGGTCTGTATTCTTAGACTATTCATTTTTAAGCTTGAGTTAACTAAATTCCAAAATTTTCGAAGCGTTAATGAAAAACGTGGCTGATTATCCTTTTTGAGATCTTCAAACATTGCATTTATTTCACGAAATTCATTTCAAAAGCAAATAAGACCGTGATATCTGCCTCATAATGCATTATTTGTTGAAAACGTAATGACGCGTTTCTTAATAATTGGTGAACTGTCAAGTGCATGAATATCTTAGCTCTAATTTACAAATGAAGACATCTCTCCTAAAGCGAATATTGATGTTATTTGCCTGGTAGAGATGTCTCCGTGAAAGACATTTGAAATCAAATTGGCTCGTATTAATGTAACAGAAAATTCACGAAATCCTTATAGCCAAATAATTCGTCCACTGGAAGCATGAAAATTGTAGACAACATTTTAAAATTATTTATATTTTTATTAAACTGTAGTTTAAACAAAACCTACACGTTATGTGACCATATTTTTGAAAAGATTTTTGCATATTTTTGTTATATGACCAAATTTTTACATATTTTTGCAGATAAAAGAATTTTATCTTATGAAATTTAAATCACTCCAGACCAGCATGATAAATATAAATAAAAAGTATCAGGAGCTTTCAAAATTATTAATATTGCAGTAAAAATTTAAAACAACTGCTTAGGGTGAAATAGTAACAGACTGAATGTTGGAAAGAACTGAAGCCTTTAACAAGAGCTGCATTCTGCTGAATGTGTGCAGTACTCCACCTAAGGATGTTCCTTAGAACGTCATTAATTTCATTTGAATTCATGTATGATTTGGTTTATTTGATAACGGCAAAGCATGCGAAGGCTATCTGACTAAGTGGAGGGAGGCTTTCGTGGAGGACATTTTAAGGAAAACTAGCTCGCGTCCTCATTACACATGAAAAAAACCACAAAGGAAGCTCATTCGCCTGGATTTGAATCCAGATCGAACGACCAGTGTTCAACGCCTTTACCGCTCAGGCATTCTTCGGCTGAAAGCAAGAACGGAAACTCATTTTGCTTACTTAAATTATTTCGATAAGTTTCACGAATACAGGAGATTTACAGCGACCTTCAGTGTATCACATGCATTCACGCGATTTTGTATATTTTGAAATGTTTCCAGCAGAATATTTGCAGCTGTTCACTAATACTGTTATTACGCCTACTGTAAATTAGACTACAGTTTAACTTTTCAAACTATATTTGGACATCAGAAGGATTTAACATCAGAAGGATAACTAAAACACATCTATTTAAAACTGTTTATGTATTTATTACTGCAATAATAATAACTAAACTAATATACTATAATGTGATATGTTTAACGTCTAGTTTAGTCATTTATCTGTGTTTCTTCAAGGAACTGCGTTAAAAATTATCTGCATTATCGACTGCGCGTAAGAGATGGTGGCAGGATAAGGATTTTCTGTTATCCATCTGTTCATTTATCTATCATGACGATGAATAAAAGAATAGACATTCCCTAGACTGATAGATAATCTGAGATGCTTACTGTTTTTGAAAAACTTTAGAAACTCCTTATTTGCAGAATTTTTAATTTGGATGAAACTTAAACACAGCAGTTCTAAACCTAGTGTCTAATTTAGATAAGGGACTAAAATTTCCGTCGTGGAAAAAATCTAGAGACATCAGACTTTGAATAACATAATCCTCAACTCAAATATGGGCATCTGGATACTGTATTTCATTATTAACCCAAAGGGGCGTTAACCCAGGAGGGTTATTAATTTCCTTTTGGCGTTTTGTGTCGTCCATTATAAAGCGGCGTTTAACTTTTCAAATTGTTGCCGCCAAATATTGGAGCCCTGCATTGTATTTAACGAAATTAAACAATGAAAGGAATGTGCATGAATGTATGTATGTTTCTCGCATTGTGAAAGAGACATCAAGTTTTGAATAACGTAATCCTCCACTCGAATATGGGCATCTGGAATCTCAAATTTGGAATTCTTTTTATTATCTACTTCATATTTTGTAAAACTTTAACGAATTTTTTATTGACAAACTCAACAGTTTCAAAGCGTTCCATTAACATTAATATAGCGTGCATCTTCAAGCACGGATATTTTATGCGCGAAGTTTCTTTACATTTCTTACTGGTATTATGTTGGTAATGTAACATCGCAAAGACGTTAGAATGTCTAACGATATTTTGCGTCGAATGACTTTGAATGTGTGTATCACTTTCCAAATACCGTTTTGAATCCCCCGTGAAAAAAAAATACCTCTGGTCGTAATATAATATCTGATAGCTTTTAGTTTTTTAATAAATATTTTCCCTACTTAGTTTAGTTTACAATTACGCCACAATAAACAAACTAACGAAAAAACTGCAATGCAATTACGTTAATACAGTTTGGAAGAATGTACAAGGATTATGATGAAAAATAAAACCAAACATGTTTGCTACAACTTTGCGACGTTAAACAACGTTGCAAAACATGATTTCACTCTGAGAATATGCGCCTTATGAATTAGAAAATTAATAGAGGGAATTAATTCCTTGTTTTGGGTGTAATATTCTGAAATTCGTAGTTTAAGTCAGCATAGATCCCTCCAAGTAATGGAATATGCTAAACACAGAAGTATACACCAAACAGCATCAATTACCTGAATAGTCAACGTATGCTTTCTTATCGTGGAGCCACGTATCATTGCAAAATGATATTTTCTTCTTACATTATATGCATTATAACAGCAGAAAAACTCTGATTACTGTTGCATGAATACGGGTTGGTAATTGAATGCAAATATAAATTTGATCAAGCTGTCATCGGGCACAAGTCCGATAACAGCTTGATCAAATTTATTTTTTCCAAAAAAATATTTCACGGTTCTGGAACTTTGCACAAAAGTAGTTGTTCAACTCTTCACATTATCGCAGAGTAGAATCAGTAATTACATTTCAAATTGCTAAGTACGTTAAACACAACGCAATGCAAAGTGCATCTCAACAACAAAACTAAAACGGATAGATATATGTCATAGTCAACTCTGAACTAACAACTACCGAGAGCAGACACCCTCTATAGTTTTCACGTGGCTCAAAAAATATCTCTGGTAAATTCCATTTATGGAAATTACTGGAAAGCATATACGGCTAAAATTCCAAGGACCGGATACGGTTACAGTTACACATATTTTGATTAATTACATTTATCAAATACCTATTAAAATGATACAGGTTCCAAAACTAAATGTCTCCTAATGATCGCCAAGTTTGGCAACTTTGGCGATTTCTCGCCAAATTTATCGATAAAAATTAGTCCCCAAACCATCTCTAGCTTGGAAGCATCTCATCAGTTTAGAGAGATAGCCGTTTATTCAAAGTTAAGTAGACTTGCCCCTGTATTCTTATTTTTTCGACAGAGCATCGTCTCTTTAAATCTTCATGTTATATTATACAAAAAATATACAGGGTTTGTAGTGCAGCCCGGACACCCATTGTTTAACCATTGGTTATGTGGGTATTATCCAGCTGCGCTATCTATCTTTATTTGAAATTATTATTATTTTTTTTAACTTTTGACATATTGAACAATTTTTACGTACGATTACAGTATAATTGTGACAAGCCTTTCATGCTCGGAAGTATAATGATAAATAAAGAACATAATCGTAAATACAAAACATAAAGTTAAATTTTAAGGAAAGGAACAATTTTAGATATAATTTCACTAAAATTATTTACTTGATACAAAATTCGGAAATTAATTAAAAGCAAAGAACCTGGTTTATGAACAATGGTTTCAAAGCAAGTTTCTAGCCACACTCTTTTATATGCCTTTTTCTTTAAGCATCATAGGAAAACCCTTAGGAACAATGTGCTTTATTAGACATGTATGTTCAAAACTAAGTTAAGTTATCAAACTAAATAATTTAGAGTCTATAAAAATTAAAACAGCATCTTCCATATATACTAAATAAAAAACAGGGAAGAAAAACTGCTTTTGAATTTGCAAGTTTAATTTGAAATAGCCGTTAATTCTCTTGTTTAATAAGGTTATTTCCCCTTTTAAATTTTAAACTTACAACAGATCTCTTTAAACAAAGTCATTTCAAATTTAACCTTCTTTACAATGATTCAGTTCAAATTCCTTACAATCTTATATAAAACTCATGACGTAGTTACTTATATAACGCTTCAGCCAATAATAATATTCAAATTTGTGAACTAAAACTGAAATTAACCAATCAAAATGATGTTGAACTAAAATTGAATCAATTTGATCTATACCTTCGAGATATTACTATTTGCGCATTTCTTCTCCGTTTCTTTCCCCAGATAGCATGCTGTCGCCTTTTTTCTAACTTAACTGCGAATACGCCAAAAAAGTGTAAACATTTATTAAAGAAAAAGCGTGCGTATTGATCCAGCTTATCAATGTTTGTCAAGAAATTTTTTTTATCAGGATATAACATGTCTGTTATTTTTTTTTTTTTTTCGAGAATTAAAATTTGTATGTGTGCCACGATTGCTGCAAAAATCTTTTATGCACCATCACTTCATCGTCAACCTCGGAATTAGTGCACCATAAATAACTTGATCAATTTACGATGACCTCAGGATCCCAAGCGGTGAATATCAATACAACTTTTACATGCATTACATGCATTATGCAATTATATGCAATATGCAACTTAAAATGACATGTGCTTACGATATATGAAAACAGAGATAGAACACATACTACATATTATATAGTTAAAATAACCCTGTCTAGTTATATTTCTAATACATGCATCAAGATTTCACAAAGACGTTGCTCTACATGAAGAAAACAGGATCTACATTACGAAAAGCAACATAAAACACCGGAGCAATGTGTTCAGAATGGAAGCCATCAGAGATAGCTTGGTCTCTAAGCAATCACAAAATAATCAGTTAGTACTCACATAGATTTGAAAATGAAACTATAGCACTGTAGCTGAATCTTACACTGACGTCAGCTGCGGCGTATACGGCATGCGTCAAAATGTTTTTTGCACTGTATTATGTGATATTCACCTGCTTCTATGCAACAGCAGCAATTGTACCGGGGCTGTTGTATTGCTAAACAGTCTGGCTGGTTAAATGCCTCACTTTTTTACTACTTATCATATCTCTTATTGAGACAACCAGCTTAGATGTTTTCAACGCTAGGGCTAGTATAGCATATCTTGAGATGCATTACCAAGCGTTCTTGGGTAAAGGCTAGTTTTACACACCCCTATCAAGAAATAATTTTTTTTTCTCTGGCTATGCATTTCCCGGGGATAAAAAAAGTAATTTTCGCAGAAGCACTATGGTGGACATGTAAATCTACATTGCACAAATACATGCAGTACTGCGAAAGTATTACACTTACGCACAAGTTATGCAGGGCAAGCGTCGTGCGTTTAAATTAATGTACATGATTTAATCATTAACTTCGAAGAAATGAATTGCACATATTACTGAAGGCGCAGCCCTCAATGGTTAATAGTAGCGGAACCTATTCTGGCATTCTGCATCATAGTTTCAAGCCATCATGCAGAATGCCAGAATAGGTTCCTGAAGAACGATCTACATCTACATGGAACCACAGTGTTTAAAGTTCTACTATCACCATTGAGTATATAATATTTTCATCAGTTACAACTGTCACAGAATGTGAATATTTTGTACAGACCTTTGCTAAGCAATTCCTGATTTTCTAACTAAAGGAAGAACATTTTCTCTATAAACAATCTATGTTTGTTTGTTTGCTTTTTCAAAATATCCCCATCCAAAAGTTTTACACAGTTCAGTGTGACGGTCACAAATTATGCATCAGTGCCATCTATGCACATAATTCCAGACTGGCGAGCTTGTTATGCGTCGCAGAAAACCGCTTGAATGCCAGTGAAACAGCTGTTTCATATTCGTTTCTGTAATCAAATAATCTCCTATCATTTTCCATTCTGAACAGATTTAGCATGCCGGATTTCTGTATTGGGGCTTATCTTGATTCGGTTGACAGAAATAATTTCCATGTAATTAGTAGCTTAATTTAAAGCATCACAAAGGATGTGCTGAGCTTTCTATGTCATACGCGTGACGAGTAGTTGTCTCTGTCATTGTTTTTGATAACATCATTGGACATATCAAACATTTTTAATCTCTGCTTGTAATACTTAGTGTTTCTTAACTTAACAGTTGTCTTTTGCTTCATTTCTTGTTAGTTTTCTGTAATTTTTTATCGCATTGCTGTAGAGGTTCGATTTACATATAACAGACAAGCTTCATACAGTATTCGTCACGCAGAAGTTCATGCCATCCTAAAATTTAGGTGTTGGAAATGTTATAATCAAATTAACTGTAACTATGGTGCATGTTCTATCCCTACTTTGATGTACCGCTTGACACCTTGCACTTACTCTGCAGATGGTGCAAAGACTTTTCATTTCCTAGTTCGCCATTGGTTTGTCAAGTTATTTTATGAACAAATAACAACACCGGACAGTTACGGTTTATTTTTATTTTTTTTTTGGTTGCTGGCCTTACAGTTCGCTAGGGGCACAACCAAAAATGCTATCAGGACGTCGTCGAAAACTTTATATACATATTGGGCGACTTCGAAAGTGGTCGCACAGTAGGGACCCCTGAAGACGGTTGACAGGTGACAGCGGATCCAGATACCCGGGCAGCTTACTACGACTATTCGGGTATCGTCCGGAATCCCTATCTGTACAACGAGAGAGATCTTTGGCGCCCCAGAAACGCGGTATAAATACTTTTAGTGGTATGGTCATGGTAATGTAATTTTATGATTATCAAATTGTCCAAAGTGTCCAAACTCTTGGTAGCCGTTAAGCAAATTATTGCTAAGTTTAAAATAACAGCTGAAACTTAAGAAGTGTGTAAAAGACCATTTATTTAAAACAAAATAAGAACAGAAGGCACGCTTTGTCCTTACAACTCAGCCGACCACTTGTGACGCGATAACTTAAAGTAGCAGTTAGTCAAACGTAAAAGTTAATTTCAAATGATCTAGTAGTCAAAGGCTGCACTAATCAATTTAACGCGAAGTTGAAGAAAATTTAACCGTCGTGGATATCAACTACCAGCAATTATAATGTAAAGCCGAAGACTGTAAATCTTATCTTATCTAACAACCTAGTAACGTAGTCTCGAGAGGCAGAACACGCTCTGTCTTGCATTCTAGAAATCTCAACTTAAATACACTCGAATGAAATTTGCATTCTAGCCGAAAAACGGAAGAGAGAAGTGACAGTAAAGATTAATAACTGGTTAATTAACATAAAAGAACCTAACAAACGTAACATTTGAACCAACGTTTTCTTTTTTTGCCGAATTACATTAAATTCAAGTATGCTTAGTATCATTTTTGTAATATATTTATTTCTGCATGTAATATCGAAAAATTTTCTAATTTCCTTGATAGGACTCACTTACAGTTTTCAAAATCATTTACTATGCGTAGATATCTGTATTTACAGGTAAATATAAATAATAAATATTTAGTTAGGTAAGGTTGATGCCTCCGTGTAAAATCTGCAGTGAGGTGACATGTTAATAATTTCCAAAATTAACATTCTAAATTTTAAGTTTTTAAAGTTACGAAAGCAAACTTATCGCAGTTAAAGGAGTATTGGTTAATTTTTTTTTTGTTTTCCTATCAATTGTAAAGCTGTGTAATCATATAGCTCACGGATGAAAATCAACAGTTTTACAAATATTTCTTTAATTCATTTACTTTTTAAATTGACCTTACTGGTCATTATATTCAGCTACGTGCTTAAAGATGCTATATTTGCAGTAGACGTACATTTGATGTTTCGGAATCCTTTTACAAAGTTTTTTTAAAAACAAACGATTATTGCATCAAGAAAATAGTGCATTCCTTACATGGAACAACGCTTACGTAAACGAATGAATGACAAGCAATTGCTGTCATGGAAAACTTCTCCATCATTCACTTCTATTACTTCTTCAGTCATCATGCTTCTCTACAGACGATAGATGAATGCATTATCACGTTTTCTGGACAAAAGAATTACGTAAGACTATATTTTCCTTGCTTTATTTGCATTTCTTTTTTTGGATGCGGTATATTTTCAAAATTTTAGTCTCCTTATAATTTAAAATTAAATTTTATTCTGTTTCGTTTTAATTAGTTTTGTATCTCTTTTGTGGTAAATTAATCGTTCACTTAATATATGTTCTGTAATATTTTTTATACAGCATGCTTAAAATAACAATTTCTCTATCTAATAATTACCTAAATTTTAAATCCTATTATTTTTACCCAATAATTAAGTTTCGGCATTTTAAGCTATTTCACTGTAAAATGAATCACTTTTCAAATTGTTGCCACCAAATACTAGAGCCGTGTGTTATATTTAAAGAAATTAAACATTGAAGAATCTGCAGGAATGTATGTATGTTCCTCGCATTGTGAAAAGAAAGGTACCTCGGAACATCAAATTTTGAAAAACCTCTCGAATATGGGCACCAAAGTCTTCCACTCGAATATGGGCATCTGAAACCCAAATTTGGAATTTGGAATTTGTTTTATTATCTATTTCATATTTCCTAAATCATTAACGAATTTTTTATTAACAAACTCATAGATTTCTAAGCGTTTCATTAACAGTAACATTAACATCGCGTGCATCTCCAGCACTGATATTTTATGCGCGAGGTTTCTTTTTTTGCGATACTGCTGTTGAGTTGAATTTTATTGTTTTAGTTTGAAGAACATGATATTTAAAAAATAAAGGTAACATACAAAATGTTAAAAAAAACGCCCCTTCGGGTGCCATAAAAAATCTGAAAGCTTTCAGATTTTCTAAAAATTTTATTTTAACTTATCTGTTTTTATTCGCAAAACTTTATCGGTGCACAGTTTTTCTAAAATTATTTAATGCACTTATTTTCAAATAATCAGAATTTGCTTTTCTAAATTAAGGTTGTTGTAGTTATTAATGAATGAAACCATATTTGTGGCACTCGTCACCAAACATTCTACAATTCTTTTCTAGGTGCTGGAAAAGTTCGACGGCCACTTCTTTCCAAAAAAAAGCTAAAATCAGAGATATTCATTAAAAACTCTGAAAACGCTAATTTTGACCCTCATTTTTCCGAGTGACAACAGTCTTGCAAGCTGCAGATAAAAATCTGCTTTATTTTGAACGTTGTTGCCACTGCTCGCTTTCAAATCGTAGAGTTTGTTAATAAAAAATTTCTAAGTTTTGCAATGAAATAAAAATAGCATTGTCAAACATTAAATATATTATTCCCGATTCCAAAAATTCGTCCGAAGCCATTTCGACCGTTCTCATGCTCGATACGACTTTAAACAGCCGAGGTATTAATTAAAAACTCTGAAAACCCTGATTTTCGCACTCATTTTTTTCCAGTGGCACAAGTCTCGCGCGTTAGAGATTTCGAAAAGTGTTGCTGCTGTTCGCTTTTAAATCGTAGAGTCTGTTAATCAAAAATTTGTAAGTTTTATGGAAACTATACATGTAAAAAGAAATGTGTGTTTGGTTGTTTGTTCGCGTTATTGATTCCTGATCAATTATGATAAATTTTTTGTCACATTTAATCAAATAAAATTGAAGATTGGTGAAATATTGAATGAAACTTGAGCTTTTACGACCATTTGATGAGACAGACGAAACTCATAAAAACTGCGTGACATTGTTGCTGATGTAATGAGGGAGAATTCATTTGTTTTTCTGTGAACACTTTTTGTGTGGGTTTCATACGACGTCAGACTGAAAAATGTATGTCTATGAGTCGTAATTCTTGCATTGTTATTAGAGAAGGATTACAGTGGTATTGTCCTGTCTGTTATTAGATACATTACTCTCAGTCTAATTTAATTAGCATCGGGTACTTCTGCTATTCTTAGATAAAATGGTGTGATGTCGGCGAAAGACCTTTGCTGCTTGTGAAGAAATTAATACCTTTCTCAACTCTATTTTAATTTCAAAAGAAAATACCCCAAAGATAGAATTCAAATATTTTGCATCCATCTCCTCTTACTACAAAACTCTAAAGAGTATTTCTATTTACTATACAATCACAAACTTATCCGCAATGTGAATCTGAGCTCGGATGTGCTGCAACTGATATTTGCGAACGACTACACGCTTCTGAAAGATTGATAACTTTCGATGTTTGAATTAACAATTATGTGTATTTCTGCCAAATTAGTTCAGGTATTTATTTTTTATTTTGATCATTTAACGAGGAGAAAAATTATTTTATATATTGATACTAAAAATTAACAATTTGAAACATTATTTGAAACTTTTTAATCATTAATTCTAAAATACAGAATTTGACTTTTTAAAATTTGCTTAAACGAATTTTCAATATTTAACAAAAATGTTACTTTGAATTCTAAATGAACCTTAAATACTTCTTAACTGATGTAATTAATAATAAAAAAATCTATAATGTTTAAAAGGTTTTAGTGCCATGCATAAAATCGGTGAAGACCAAATCTTAAATAAATTTTGATTTGTCCCTATAGTTTTATTTTTATACGGTATCTCCATCTAAAGAAGAACACCGAGTTCGAAGCGATTTTGAATTATAAAATATGTATGTCAATGACATTAAACCTAATTATTAACATCTCGAAAAACTGTGATTGTTTACATTTAAGCCCTAGAAAACCGAAACCTTTGCTAAACCTGTAATTAATACCTGTTAAAATACCGAAACGCCCTAAATGCGTTTCGAGATTAACAGCAATTTCCTCCCCTCTCCGTCCTGCATAAGCAGTTGTAAAAATTCCAAATGTCACCCGCAACCTAAAGATAAGAAACCACAGATAAATCCTTTTAGGACAAGCTGTCTGCAATAAATTGATGCTATGCATATGGGGAAACTGTACCTGCTACTGCATACCTTAGGCGAGAGAAGAAAACAACATCGCAAAATCGGCCGTTTCGGACGGCTGTGGTCGTTTGAAAAAAAGGTAATCTCAGGCGTTTTGGTCTTCAAAGAGTTAAAGACAAAACACTGTCCATTACGAATAAAGACCACGATAGCAACTACTACAATGGAATGCTTGTAGAAAAAAAACTGCAATAAAACTGATGCACTTGTCGCTTTATTCCACTAAAGAACGAAAATTAAATTTTATTAACATAGTTTAGTGAAATAAGTTGTAACTACCTTTTGGTAATTTAAAGGCTACTAAATACCACTCCAAGTTCCTTGGCTGGGCTCTTGATGTAAAAGGAACAAAATACTCCACAATTATAAGATATTCAGATATTTAAGTCACTACAATTTTAAAAAGCGATGTGTTTCATTTCAGATTTAATCTTAATACTAGCCCATTCCATAATATAAATAAAGAAAAACATTAAAATTTGTTTTCAACAAAAATTATATATTGTATTTATTCTAGTAGTTGTTCTTATATGGTACTTAGTGGAATTTCCTTTATGTAAATATAGTTTATGAAATCAAAATAATAACTTTGCTACGCGTTGTACGTTTGTGTCCGATTATATCTTCTTGATTGAAAATTAGATTTTTTTACATTATAATTCGAAATATCCATCAACAATACAGAACATGCAAGAGCGTGTTCTTCACATTTTCGTTTTCCCCAAGTTTAAAAAAAACTTTCTTATTTGCTTGCTGTTATGAATATGTCTAAACGAGTCACAACAAATAGCCTCTCAAAGAATTAAAAAATAAATAAATAAACAGTTATAGCTAAATATATGCTTTTAAGCTGTTCATAAAAAATACAAATAGCCTGATATTCTAATATCTAGTCTTGAATATGTGTGTTGATGGAACAACCGAAATTAGTAAAAACCTTTTAGAGATTTTGAAAGCACAGCCTATTTACTCCTAGGTCTACAAGGCTTAAAGTTTTACGGGCGCCAATATTATCCTATAATTCCTTGTAATCGCATTTTCTCCTCATAAAAATAAATAAAAAAGGCGTGGGTGTCTACTTGAAAGAAACCAGTACTCTAGATTACAAGTCGTTATTCTATAAGTTGTTATTATTTGAAACGGTAATTTAACATGTGAAAAAAAATGCAATATTTTCTTTTAGGATATGAGAATTCAAAGATACATCAGCTTAACAAATGTAAAAAGAGAATAAATGAAGTTTAATGATTTCACTGAAATGCAAATCTTGAGGCACTTTAATTCTGCGGGCTGTTCATAGACTAAATTTTATAATGAATGATGCAATAAAAGTTGGTGGCAAGACTACCATTCTTCGATTCTCCAAAGATTTGAATAATTCTTTTGAGAACTACCAAATGCCATTAGATACTAATAAGAGAAGTAAAACTGAAGCAGTTTACTTCCTACAAATCAGCTGGAAGATATTTATGATTCATTGCATGAAATTATGAATTAGGATAACTTTGGAAAAACAGCAACATGAAGAACAAAATTAAAAAGGATAACAAGATGAAGAAATTTTTAATTAAATTTGAAGATTTTTAAATCTGCGTTTTCTTTGATAATTTGATGCCATGTACTTCTTACAGTCATTACGTTATTTTGAAGCAGAAGACATGAAAAATGAGCAA
Source organism: Stegodyphus mimosarum (assembly GCA_000611955.2). Lineage (NCBI taxonomy): Eukaryota > Metazoa > Arthropoda > Arachnida > Araneae > Eresidae > Stegodyphus > Stegodyphus mimosarum. The sequence goes on from KK114678.1 coordinate 178,405, forward strand.
TGCCCTCTCAGGGATACAAACCTCTTGAATAAGTTTGCTACCGTTACACCACGAATACAAGCAGAAAGGAGGGAGAAAATACCTTATATACCCCCCTTTTAAAGGGCGATTGGGAATTAAGGGACCCAATCGACAAATCCTGGTGGTGAAAAATCATCATCCACCAGCTTTTTAGATGGGAGCCACTGTAGACATTAGGTTATTTTGAAGCAGGTGCATTAAAAATGAGCAATGTCCTCACAGAGACTCGAACCTAGACCTCTCGAATATGCTCCGTGTGTGCTACCATTACACCACGAAGCCATGCAGAAAGAAGAGAGCAATTACCTTATAACTTGTCCGAAAAAATTTTATTAACAAACAATTGCATCTTCCAGTGCGAATACTAAAACTACTTCCTATTTCACCGAAATACAGGGTATTTATAAAGTCCCGGACCCATTTTGATGTTTAATAACTCATAAAATAATGAAGATATAAACAAACTTATGGCATTTATTGATGAAATAACTTATATATTTTCCTTTTCAGGTTTGAATATCTTTACTTTTGTAAATATCGTCTGCGCGTGTGGTTAATTTCACATAATTTCATTTTCCAGTCTAAATATCTACTTTTCTAAATATCGCCTGCTTATTAATTGCATTTTTCTCTTTTTTGTTTTTGGCAACTATTAATCGCCATATTTTGCGCGTATGGGGATCTGAAAACCCCCGTGAATACCGTGAGGCGTAAAGGGATTTCCTTAAGGTTAATGTGTGGTGTGTGGACTAATGCACGACCGAGTCATTGGACCTTTCTTTTTTTACAGAAAAGACGGTCTCATCAGTCGCATACTTAGACATGTTGGAAAACTTCGTATTTCCACAACTAGCAGAGCTTCAGCCACATGTCTTTTTGCAACAAGATGGTGCACCACATCATTGGGGTACCATCGTTCGTAGTTCTTTGAACGACCATTTTACAGGAAGATGGATTGGGCGAGGAGGCCACCAGATTCCTTGGCAACCCAGATCACCTGATATAACGCCGCTGGAATTTTTTCTTTGGAGATTTGTAATGGACAACGTTTACAGGAGGAGAGTGTCGAACATTGATGACCTAAAAGTCAGAATTACAACCGCAATAGCCTCTGTGGATGCCGACATGCTTGCCGGTACCTGGCGTTAAATTGAATATCGACTTGATATTCTCCGTGCAACGGAGGGAAACACGTGGAAGTTCATTGGCAAGGGTCATGAAACTTTTTGAGTCTATCTAACCATTTATGTTATTAATTTTAATCTATCTTTATTATTTTATGAGTTATTAAACATCAAAATGGGTCCGGTACTTTATAAACACCCCGTATTAAAATATCTTATTAGTATTCGGAATAGAACCCAAGTATGAAAATGTGCTTAAAACTGAAAAAAACATAGTAATTAGTAATGATGACATAGATGCAGAGTCAGAACTTAATTCTGCTGATAAATTCGACGAGACACGACACTTTCAGCATAACAGCCTGTTTAATATCGACAGATAAACTTAGAAATTAACATATTTTGTATACATTTATGTAATGCACGGACTTCGTGACTTGGTTTAGAATAACTAAAAAATAGACATTGCAAATTTTTGTTTCACTGCAACCTGACAGAAATAAGTAATATAAATTTAAAAAAAAAACTGTTGGCTTTCAAAAATCTTTTGAAAGATGGAAATAAAAAATTATATATACGTCAAAATCTACCAAGAGATTTGACCGAAGTAAAAGCTACAGCAAGTCTAGATCAAAATCGGAAGGGGTAAAAAAACTTGCTTCAGTTTCGCCTAACTGATAACCGCACGCATGAAACTTCTGATTGATTATAATGTAACTAACTGCGAATTGCAAACTAACATTTTATAAATTATTGATTTTACCGTATTACCTTATCTCATTATAGCATTTTTTACTGATGCTGTGGGCAGTGAATAATTATTTCAGAAACCAAAATTAATAACCGAAAGTCAACTTTTACGTATACTCATGTGATAAAATAGCTTGTTACTACCGCATGTCTAGCAAATGAAAATTCTACATGAAATTTATTGCATGTAAAAAATAAATTACAAATTTCTCAAAAATTTAAGCAGTAGTTTAATTTTAAATATAATTTTATCCAATAAAATCCTCTGTAACGTGGAAATAAAGAAAAATTATTATATATTACTAAAAGTCTTCCGTTTTGATTTCAGAGACAAGTGCCAAAACCTTAGTGCCGGCGCTGTTCTTCGGTATTATAAAAGTAAGTTTATTAAAATTTCATTGTAAGAAATACAATATTAAACTAATTGGTGTAAGAAAGTACGTAATTTAAAAAAATTAATTTACCAATGCTTCTCAACAACTTTTTGCAACAAGCTCATTTTCGTAATATAAGTAGCGAAATGAAATATTTTTAATTTTTCAATTGTAAATTTTGGAGAGCCTATCTTCGAGAGGATATACGCTAAATAAATGCTAAGATTATAAATACGAAACTGATATTAAACTTAACTTACCGATACAAAGAGGCAGCGGTGCTGCTTACGCTGTTAAATTAATCAGCGCTGTCAGAAGCCGTAAGCTACGAAATACAATTGTGCAGCAAGACGTGTTTCTTCTCCCATCCTTATCAGCTAGTACCCTACTCCTTTAATGTCTTAACCTGCTTATTTCCGGAGTGAATTGAATTGGAAACAACAGCAGTAAAGGCAAACTAAAATAAAAATTAGCCTGTTATTTCAAACTTGAAATGAAGCTTTATATGATGGGGCAAATTACAAAGGAAAAGTTTATCTCCAATAGTAGTTATTATGTGGAAAAGGTAAACTAGAATGTGATGAATATAACAGCAAACATTTCTTTCGTGACAGAAAAAGGAAAAAGGTGGAAAAAAGAAATAAAACACTTTTGCAATCAGAAGGAAAGAACAAATTTCAAGGAACATGCAATTTGAAAATATATTTCTTTTTATTGGAAATTTCAGGAATTCTTAATTTTTCAAGTAGACATAAATCTGCATATATTCATAATTTTAATTAAATAAAAAGCATTTTTTTTTCAATTTTATTTTCCATTACATGTTTTATTCTGTCAGATGCAATATTCTATAGCTTTTGATTATTGATTTGAGTGTAAAATAGACTAAATTTAGGCAGAAAAGCGATCTCATGTTTTCGGAAGTTACATATAAAACGTCCATGGTCACCAGACACAAATTCTCTTCTTAAGGAAAAGAAACGTTTTTGATCTTGAAGCAGAAGGTTTTGCTTCTGAGAGAGATATCGGTGTGTTTCTCTTTCATTTACTTAAAATTTATTACTTTGTATAAGAGTGCTGTAATAAACCAAAAATTTGAGTCTTAGACAATATAGTATTTTCTCTAACAATCATAAGCCATTTTGCTTAAAAGTTTCTGCTTTTTAGAGTTTTTCAAACAATGTATTTGAAAATATCTTGTACTGAACTTTATGTTAAGTACTTGTAACTTCCTATTGATAACCTTATCTACAAAAGACTGATAGATTTAAGGAATACGTAAAAATAATAGTGAAACTACAAAATTTTAAAATTCTTACATGAACAATCTGGTAATAATAATTTTTCGAATAAATGTAACCTTAACTACAGTAATTCAGTAATTTATATAGTAAATAGTTTATAGAAACTAATTATTAATTTAATTTTTGACAAAGTCATCTACAAAATCTACCCCATTTCGTTGATTTTACAGTAATGAAAGAACAGCTCTTTGCTATATAAGCTTTAAGAATGTGGCATTGAGGAATATTAAAATACCTCTCCTTGTTATTTCAAAGGTCAGGAACGGCTTACTGCCAGCAAGAGAAAATGATAAAGAAGATTATAAGGATTAGAAAAAATCCAATGGGTTCCCCCCCCCAAATTACGTTGCATATGTCAGATGATAAAATATTATGCCTTACAGATGTTGGGAAAATGTGTAATGCATAATATTATATCATTTGATGAAAAACGCTAGGCTAAATAGCAGGCTGTACGGCAGAACGCTAATAATAATGATTTCAAGATCGCTTGTTCTTTTACCTAGACTAAGAAAAGTTCAGCTTATTATTAATTTGTTTATGTGTTTTATTCAAATCATAAAATTAAGAAGCAAAAATCTTTCTTACAAAATGCTCCTTTGTTAAATTTATGATTACATTACTTTACGGCAATAAAATATACTGCCTTAGTTTACTTTGAATTGAACACAAATAAGTTGTATATTTAGTTTTATGAAAACAAAACATAATTCCTTGCTTAGCTTTGGAGCACTAAAAACAGAAACACAGTTACGAACCGATTTTTAAGGTGTACTGATAGGAAACTTATTTTAAGTGAAAGGAGTTGTGTGTTCGGGAAAAGAAAAAATAATTTTAAGATTTAACTTTATAAAAAATGAATCTTACTTACCTTTTGTTTCAAGGTGCTAAAAATATTATACTCTTGTAGAATGAGGATTTTTGGAACATGACTTTTGTACATACGCTTACGTAACGTGTCTTAATTATTTCCATGTAATGTGTTCGTATATATACGGTATGCTGCAGAATAGAATCATTACACAAACATTCTGCGTTTAGTACCTTGAAACTTTCAAAACGTTGCGTCAGTCATTATCCTAAGCAAAAATCGCCAGCTTCTGAAAAAATAATTGTATCATGTACCAGTTTCTTAAGAAGTAACAATAATCCTATCAACAAACATTTGCTTCCTTTTCCCCTTTAATTGCAATATTTATGTTCATTTAAACTGTGTATTACTTTCTTAATTTGATTTAAATCTAACCCTGTTTTCCGTAGAAAATTAGCTTTCCCGGAACGCGATCTTGCGTGCGAACAATGTATTAATGACGTAACTCACTCTGTCGGCAGAGATTAACTATATTTTTTAAATCGTATAATCTTTAGCTTAGAAATAAAGTACAATAAAAGAAATAAAAATATTCTTTCGTGTGCACTTCAGTAAATACATTGTTATATACTTATATGAAATAAAAGGGAAAAAAAAGAAGAAAGAAAGAAAACTCAGATTCCGGAATTTTCTAATACCTGGATCAGTGATTGTCAACCTACTCCCGACGGCCAGGAAGCGAGAAGGACGTCCGCATCACCTGATCGAAAAATCGCGCAGCGTTCCAGAAGTCGCGACCACGTAACACACTTTAAGCGCATGAGTTTTATTCACGTTACGTAAGTGAAGCTAAATCGTTATGTAATCTTAATTAAAGTCAGCATGTAGTTAAATTTCTACGTGCTTGCAGCTCCGAACAAAATACTGTGAAATATCGTGAGCACGTCTCAAAGAAGAAATACGCAAACAGCTATTCTCGAAACTATTTGAAGATGGATTTCGTAGCATCTGTTGTTAAAAAAAATCCAGTCTATTTATTTGGCCATAAAACAATATCCAGTGAGGCAATAAAGCCAAGGTGATTGCGAGAACATCTTTCTGCAAAGCATCCAAATGACAAGGGCATTGAATACTTTCAGGAAATACATAAAAAATTTCAAAATCGTTCAACTATCGTTGCATCATTTAAGAAACAGCACACAATGAACGAAGGTAGATTAATTCCCACTTATCTCATTACACAATTAATTTCAAAAAGTGGTAAATTGTGATAATATTCTCTATAAAAAAACTTATCTCAACATTAGTGCATCAGGACATAATACCTCAAATTTTAAAAACTTTGCCTCTAAGCGATAGCACAGTAAAGTGACGAATTGATGAAATCGCACTTAATGTTAAAACCAAATTTATAAGTACTCTCCTAAACTCTCCATTTTCCATGCAGATGGACGAAGCTACCATTGCAGATAAGGATGCTTCATTGATGCTATTATGATGAAAAATAATGTATTAGGAGACTAAATACTATTCGCAATAAATCTCATCACAGCTACAGAAGGAGTATCTATATTTAACATTGTAGAACATATTTTACAAAAAGTAATATTCCTTAGAATAATATTGTGACATGCGCTACTGATGGAGACCATCAGCAGTAGGTCGCTATCGTGGATTTGTCGCTTATTTCAAGCAGGAAATGCTAAATGTTTTATGCATTCATTATGTGTGCACACACAGCATCTTGTAGGAAAACTTATGAGTAGACGTCTCCATTCAATCTATACATATGAAGAAGGAAGTCTGTGTGTTTGGTTGTCCTCTAATACCTCAGTCACTACTGTAGCTATCGTCACCAAACTTTCTACAATTCCTTTCTGTGTCTCGGAAAAGGTCGATATCCACTTTGTTCCACAAAAAAGCAGCTAAAATCAGAGATATTAATTAAGAACTCGGAAAAACGATCACTTTCGCCCTCATTTTTTCGAGTGGCAACGTCTCGCAGGCTGGAGATGAAAATCTGCTTTATTTCGAAAAGTGTTGCTACTGCTCGCTTTCAAATCGTAGAGTTTGTTAATCAAAAATTTGCAAATTTTACAAAATCTGTATATATAAAGAAGAATTTCTATTTATGTGTTTGTTTGTTTGTTCGCGTTATTGATTTCGAATCAATTATGATCAATTTTTTGTCGCATTTAATCGGCTAAAATTGAATATACTTGAAATATTGGATGAAACTTGAGCTTTTACGACCATTTGATTAGCAAGAGGAAAATCATTAAAAATTGCGTGCCATTGTTGCTGATATAATGAGAGAGAATTAGCTTATTTTGCTATCGAAATTTTTTATGTGGGTTCCAGATCGCATTACATTGAAAAATATATGACTATGAATCGTATTTTTTGCATCGTTAACAGAGAAGGATTACAGCGGTATCGTTCTCGCTGTTGTTAGATGCATTACTCTCAATCCAACTGAACTGGCGTCGGATACTTCCGCTAGTAACTAACTATAATAATTCGAGCCGTAACAAGATCAAATCCAATTCAAAGAATGATGGAATGTTTCGGCAGCTTTGCCAGAACAATCATGAAGGCATTAAGTTACTTTTGAGCATAGAAGTTGTTACTGTCAAAGGATACATCTTTTCCTAGATTTGTTGCATTATCATGCAGTTTTTTTAACTTAAAATTGAGACCAATCTGTGTCAAAAGTTAAAAACGGTAACAAATGATGCCTTTTACTTTGGCAGATATTTTCAAGAGATTTAACGATGGTAATAAGGAACTTCAAGGAGCTAATAAATGGGTTGCCGAAGTATTGAGTTATTATTTATTGACAAACTTGAGCTACTTCCTCATAATCTATAGAAGAGAGAATTTCATCAGTTTCCTCAATTATCATCTATAAAAGATGGTGTAACTCTAGGGTCATTTCAGTAGTCACTTCAACGAACTTATATTGGACATGGAAAAAGATTGGAAGATATTTTGAAATTGAAGGTATATGACTGGATGACAAAATCTTTTACCGCTGTTACCTGTATCTGTTACTGATGTGTTAGAAATTAGATATGGTGAAGAAAGTATATATAAATTCGACACTGGTGGATATGGAAACTATGACAAAATAAAAATATGCTTCTGTTATATCCAAATATGTGAAAAATGGTAATCAGTTTATTGATAACTTTCCCTGCCTCATATCTTCTGGAATCAGGATTTTGTGCTGTTAATCATATGACTAAAGAAAGAAACCTCCTGAATATTTCCGAAAGGGGAGAACTCCGTTTTTTCTTTACAAAAATTGAACCGGGTATTCAATATTTAGTTTCCCAGCGTCAGCCTCTGCGATCCCTCTAATAAATCAATTAACTAATGTAATTTCAATGTGTGGGGATAAAATATAAAGATAGATTTAACTATAGCAAGGTGTTTTATAAAGATTTATTCTGCCAAATTTAAGGAAAATCCGACATAATGTACTTACTTACTAGTAATCATTATTATAAGCTTTAACTTGCTGTAACTCTGCTTTATAAATTTATAAAGTAAAGCTACTTCCCTATTTCATAAATCACCATTATTGTGAAACCGGTGGGTGGTTAGAAAACTTTACTACTAATATAGATACACAAGTGGACAGTAGTAAAGAAAAAGCGTGAGAATCCCTGATCTGGATAAACTGAGGTCCCTACAAGTTCAGTTACTCGAAACTCTACCATATATAACCCAAGTACAGCAAAATATTAGATCTTATCTTTAAATTTACAAAACATAATTTTATCGTACGAAGGAGAAAATTAAGCCTTGACTGTATGAGTTCTAGTTATAAATCTCTAAGGTCATTATTTAAATTAACCAGTTACTTATAGTTTCAAAATTTACTATAACTTCTCCTTTCCGTTTCCTCACCAGAAATGTAAATGACTCAGAGAGTATTTAAGATGAAGTATTTGGATTGTAAAACCAAGAATGCTCCTGCCTGTCGAGCCCTCATCGTTTTAGTTCTGCCATCTTTGATAAGTTTGTAATTATTCTGCTTTGCGTTTTTTGCTGCCGATATTTAAATTGTTATACCGGTTAAAGTTTTGAGACAACTTCGATTTAAATTCAGTTGTGTAGTCTTTGACTACTAGTCCGTTTTAATTGAAATTTGACTGTGTTACTTTATTTACATCGCATCAAGTGATGGCTGCTTTGTTAAGCACAAGACGTGCATTTATGTTCAACATTTAGTTTGTATTAAATAAAAAAGTTGTTTCGAAAACTTTCCAAGTCTTTCAGATACAGCGATAACTCGCTTAACATCTGTTACTGTTTGGAACTAGTTTATAATCCCAAAGTAAGTCAAACTCTATAAATGTAAGAGGTTGATAGAATGAAGCTGTGAATATCGACACACTAAGTACTTGCGTAAGAAACAGCAGTTGTAAGAAAACAAGGTTTTAATCAGTCCGTTATTTGATGCATTTCCAAAATTGTGCATGTTTCCTCATGAAAATTTTCATTAATAATATTTTTTTCAAGAAAAAAAGAAAAACAATGTTGATTAACCTAAGGAGGAGAAATTAATTATGACATTAGAAAGGTGCAGTGTAATATTAGATTAAGTCAAGTTATAGAGTCATTAAGTGATTTGGAAGCAGGAAATGTAAAAAAAGAGCAATGCTCTTGCCGGGACTCGAACCACGGACCTCTAGAATACGCGTCGAACGTGCTGACCACTACACCACGAAGGCATGTGAAGAAGGCGGGAGAAATACCTTATATACTCCTCCCCCTAAAGGGCGACTGGGGATTAGGGACCCAATCGCCAAATCACGGTGGTAGAGAATCATCATCCGCCACCTTTTTAATCCTTTTTACATTATCATCATTATTATTATTTATTATTATTATTTATTTATTTATTTATTTATTTGGAACAGGAGATGTGAAAAATGAGCAATGTCCTCGCCGTGACCCGAACCACGGACTTCTCGTCTACGCGTCGAGCGTGCTGACCACTACACTACGAAGTTGTCATCCATCAGGAACGCAGAAGGAACTGCACCCCTGAAAAGTCAAACAACAGGCTCTGAGGTCTCTTCGTACTTTATAGCAGTCAGTGGGTCTTTGTTAAACACACGCAGATGTGTGTTGCCGTCGAATATAATGACTGCACAAACCATTAGACCTCCCCCACCGTAATTGTACTTTTCCCTCGTGAGATGTCATCGTGTTTCAGGCTCTCTTCAGGCATAGGTACACCGAGAATCAGTGCCTAGGCTGGATCTCAACTCATCTGTAAAAATTTGAGTCCTTCAATAAAGTCTGGCCGAGGCGTATGTTGCTTGTACCATGTGTACGAACCGTCGCTGATTAATAGTGGAATGTAATAATAATAAAAAAACTCTTTATTTACTTTCCTCTTGAAAGTATTCACACAACCATTTTTAACTCTTATTCTCTCACACAGTCGAATACAAAATCTTAAAATAAAAATCGTTTGCAGTTTCCAAGGCAACTTAGAAACCCGAAACAAGTCATGTGCCGCTTTTCAGCACGAGAAAAAAATACACTTACATAATATCAAACATACCCCCAGCCTTGAACTCCCAAGGGGTTTCAAACATTAAATTGAAAATTATCAACAAGAAGAAAAAAAAATTAAAGTCTCTAACCTCTGGAAAAGAAAAAAATTAAAGTCTCTAATCTCCGGAATTGAATGGTAAAGGGCATAGCTTCACTATTAGTCGCTTTATCTCACCACAGGATGTGCGTAAGTCCACCACTCGAATTCTGTCATCCAGACCAGGATACACTTTAACAATTCTGCCTAGCTTCCAGCGTAGCGGAGGTAAATTCTCGTTCTTAATGAGAACCATATCACCAATCTTCAAATCTCGCTGTAGCTTACACCACTTGGGTCTTTGTTGTAACCTCGACAAATACTCACTACTCCATCTCTTCCAGAATTGTTGAAATAGCCTTTGCAAGTTTTTCCATCTGTCACCGTAACTCAGCTTATCTTGAATCAGGTTAGGTTCTGGAAGAGCACTTAAAGCCGCTCCTGTAAGAAAGTGTCCTGGCGTTAAGGCTTCCAGGTCACTGCAATCGCTCGAAGCTGGTACTAATGGCCTAGAATTAAGACAGGATTCAATTTGGGTTATTAAAGTCAAAAATTCCTCATAAGTTAGAATAAGTGTTCCTAAACACCTCTTTAAGTGGCGTTTCATCGACTTAATCCCCGCTTCCCAAAGATCTCCAAAATGAGGTGCAGAGAGCGGATTAAATAACCACTTAATATTCTCTGAAGAAATATACCCCTGAAGGTGTTCATCACGTTGAACAGTTGATAGAACTTTCCTTAGCTCTTTGTTAGCTCCTATAAAGTTCGTTGCACAATCACTATGAATTTCACACGGTTTGCCTCTACGAGCGATAAACCTCTTAAGTGTCGCAAGGAATGATTTTCTTGAAAGATCTCCGACTAATTCTAAATGTATTGCTCTAGTAGTAAAACAAATAAATAAACATATATAACATTTGAAAATTTTAGCTCCTCTACCATTTCGATATTTGACATTAAATGGTCCTGCAAAATCAATTCCTACACGAGAAAAAGCTCCACTTTGAGTAACTCTTGAAGCAGGCAAATCTGCCATTTGCTGAGTTGCAGTTTGGGCTCTAAATCTATGGAAAATAACACATTGATTTAAACATTTTCTAATAATATCTTTAGCGCTCACAATCCAAAATCTATGTCTTATGACAGAAATGAGTAGTTCAGAACCTGCATGAAGGTATGTTTCATGATAGTGCCTAATAATCAAATACGTAATATTATGACTCTTAGGTAAAATCATAGGATGTTTCTGATCATTTGAAATTCTAGCATTTCTAAGCCTTCCGCCTACACGTATTATCCCTGCAGAATCTAAGAAAGGATTTAACGGCAAAAGCTTGCTCGATGGTTTTAAAGGTTTACCTGATTTTAAACAGGATTATTCTTCTGGAAATTCAGAATTTTGTACGATCCTAACGATCATAAAGGTAACTTCACGAAGTTCTTCAGTAGACAAATAATCCTTTATACATTCTGCGGATAATTTACTACAGTTATTCTTGAATCTTATACACCAAGCTAACACTCTGCATAGCTTTAGCCAGGACGAAAACTTAGAAAATACACTGGGTTCCTCGAACTTAAAAACATTTGAAATGAAACTCTTTTTCATTTCTTTTAACATAATCTCACTCTCTAATTCTACACTTAAATCTTGCTGTGCATGAATCATTGGTTGGCTTAATCATTGTGGTCCCTTCATCCATAATTCTCATCTTAAAAATTCTGATGGAATCAAACCTCTGGTTCCAAAATCTGCAGGATTTTCTTTTCCAACCACATAATTCCATTGAATACCTGGAACAGCTTCCTGAATCCTTGCAACTCTGTTTGCCACAAAAGGTGGCCAACGGCGAGGTTCTGAAGAAATCCATGCCAATATAACCCGTGAGTCTGTCCACGCGTAAATATTGTTAATTGGTAGTTCTATGCATGATACCACTACATGCAAAAGGTTTGTTAAAAGTAACGCAGCACATAGTTCTAATCTAGGAAGAGACTGGGTTTTCAAGGGAGCAACTCTAGTTTTCGATGTTAAAAGGCTAACCTTGACTGAAGAATCAGCGCTGATTATTCTAAGGTAAATGACTGCACAATAAGCTTTCTCTGAGGCGTCACAAAAAGCATGAATTTCTATAATTACTGCCTTTGGACTTAAGACATACCTCGGAATTTGTAAACTTGATAGTAAGGGTAATTCTAAGTAAAATCGTTTCCACTTCCTATTTATTCTCTTGTCCACGACTTCATCCCAACCAAGTTTTAAGCTCCACAACTCTTGTAATAATATTTTCGCATATATTATAGTAGGCGCTAACCATCCCAATGGATCAAAGATTTTGGCCACCTCTGCTAAAATGCTTCTCTTGGTGAACTCTTTATCATTTATGCACTCTGAGAAATGGAATGTATCACGAGAGGGGTTCCAATAAATACCCAATACCTTCACATTTTTATCACTGGTTATTTCCAGAGAAGTACTAGGTTCTCTTAACGACTCAGGAATCTTTTCTAAAATAATTGAACTGTTCGAAATCCACTTCCTTAAGCGGAATCCACCTCCTTCCATCATTTCAGTCAACTGCTGAACTAAAGCTATCGCTTCCTCTTCACTTTGCGTTCCTGAAAGTAAGTCATCTACATAAAAGTCGCGAAGGGCAACCTTCGATGCCAAAGGAAATCTAGCTTGTTCGTCTAATGCAAGTTGTTTCATTACTCTAGTAGACAAATATGGCGCACTGGTAGTTCCATACGTCACTGTTACCAATCTAAAAGTACTCAAAGACTCACTAGGACTATTTCTCCATACTATTCGTTGCCAATTTGTATCTTCTGGGTGAACTCGTATTTGTCTGAACATCTTTTCCACATCGGCGCATACCGCGACTTTGTAAGTTCTGAATCGTAGAAGAATTGGAAACAGCTCCTGCTGAACTCTCGGCCCAACCATCAAAAGGTCATTTAATGAAAGTCCAGAGGTTGTTCTAGCTGAAGCATCGAAGACAACTCTCAACTTAGTAGTACTACTTGATTCCTTCAACACGGCATGATGAGGCATGTAATACGCAGAATCAGTAAAAATCTCTCTCTCAGGCACTCTTTCCATATGTCTTAGCTCAAGGTATTCCCTCATGAAATCCTTATATTGTTCATAAATTTGAGGCCTTTTTAATAATGAATTCTCTAAAGACTTGAACCTACGTATAGCTAACTGTCTCGAATCTCCAAGCTGGGAAGGCGAAGAATGAAAGGGTAATTTCACTACGTATACACCACTTTCGTCTCTTCTAAATGTAGATTTGAAGTGATCCTCACATGCTCTCTCCGACTTAGTAAGCAAATCAAATGTAGGTACAGCATCTAATTTCCAAAAGTTAGACAGCAACTGCTCAGTATCCGCTTGTATATTATTCACATAGATAGTGGGTTTATCCTCTGTTGAAGTATCCACACTACCTGAAATAATCCATCCTAGTTCAGAACGAGAGGCTATTGGTTTACCTTCTCCGCATTTAATCGTTTCTCCCTTCAGAAGCGGTAAAGAAACATCTACGCCTAACAGTATATCAACAGGCCCCCTCTTGTAGAATGTCGGATCCGCCAACATTAAATCATTATATTCCTCTATGTACTGCTTATCTAAAGTAAAATGCGGCAGTTCTCCAATAATTCTATTGATGATAAATACTGGAACTGTAAATGAAACTTAATAAATAAAACTGTAAATGAAAGCTGGAAAATGCGGGACAAAACTAATTTGAGCAATTCCATTAGTCTTTGTATCCGAAGATCCTAAACATGAAATAAAAACCTTGGTATTTCTTCTCGGTAACCCTAATCTTCTTGCACACTCTTCGGTAATCAGGTTCGCTTGACTGCCAGGGTCGATCAATGCTCTACACAACTAGTATTCACCAGATGAATCTAATACTTTAATAGCAGCAGTACATAGCAAAGCCTCACGCTAAAAACTAAAGTCTGATACACAAGATTTAATTACTGGACTAGAGTTCGTAAAATTCTCCTCAGACTTTGCCGATTGGGTACTAGATTCCATTATGGAAGAAAATGGCTTAGCAGTCACCGATAACTCTCTTGAACTATTGATAACTCTTTTAAGTGGTTCTGGCTCCTTTTGAACCCTTTCAAAATGCAGCAATGTATGATGATTTTTAAAGCATTTTTTACATTTAAAAATACTTCTACACTCCAAAGCTTAATGATGTGAAACTAAACAATTAAAACACAGATTGTTTTTCTTGACAAAATTAATGCGATCCTGAACATTTAGACTTAAAAACTTGTTACATTTCAATACTGAATGACCAGCTTTACAATAAGTACAGTGCGCTTGAATCTCTGAAGCTAAAGAGGTTAATTTCTCTTTCGTAGGTTGTTTTCTAACACCTTGTTGTTTACCTGCTTGCAGAGTTCTGGCATGTGACTTTAAGAATTCTAACAGGTCATTAAGGGTTGGTATTTCCTCTCGCTTTAAAGTTCGCTCCCACCAACTTCTCGTTGAAGAATCTAATTTAAATTGTACTATAAACATCAAAATAGTATCAGCGAATTGTTCTACTTTGAAACCCAAAGTCTCAAATGAACATATACATTCCTTCACTGTATCTACGAGAGTCAATAATTGACTAGGATTTTCAGCTTGTAAACTTGTTAAATATAAGATTTTCTTTAATAATGATGAAAGTAATTCTCTCTTATTTGAAAATCTTTGACACAGTAAATTCCAGGCAATTTCAAAATTCTTATCACAAATTGTTAAAGCCTGAACAATTCCCAATGCATCTCCCTTTAAAGAACATTTTAAATATTGTAATTTTTGTGCTCCCGATAATTTGTCATTATCCACTATCGCCGTTTTAAATAAATCATTAAATGATAACCATTCTTCAACACTACCACTAAATACGGGAAGAGTTAGCTTAGGCAAGCGAATGCTTGATATTTCACAAGAATTAGCCTCCACTCTTAAATCCTTGACGTTCTTAGCATTAACTGTGGTTAACATTAAAAATAGCTCATCAATATTATCTTGTATATCCTGTTGTTCTTCAATAAAGGCATCAATATCTTTCGCTTCACAAACTACAAATATGTTACTAAAATATCCGAAATTTCAGTCATTAAAGTACTTAATTTAGATTTAAAAAGTTCTAGCTGAGCGAAATCAGCAGAGTCATAGTTCGCAGTAATTTTCTCTTTTAATTTAGTTAACTTAGTCTTAGCTACACGCTTCTTCGTTTTAAGCGTAAAAAATTCCATTATCTAATACGAAAGTATTATCTAATCACAAAGATATAAAAATGCACTGACTCACCAATTGCACTGTATCTCCGTCTACACCATAGGTTCCCAACGTGGGCGATAACGCCCCCTTGTGGGCGTTTCAGGCTTTCAGGGGGGCGGTAAAAAACCCAGAGAAAATTAGGGGGCGTTGATATGGCACAGAGGGGCGTTGGAAGATTAGCCTAATATAGTCTAAAAAAGACTAATCACGCTGATAATTCATTTCTATCACGTGTGCGAAAATTCACATATTTCGATATGAGACTTCACTGTTCAGAGAAAGACATACCTCTCTAGTATGTACGATTCTGGGGC
Organism: Stegodyphus mimosarum; assembly: GCA_000611955.2. Classification (NCBI taxonomy): domain Eukaryota; kingdom Metazoa; phylum Arthropoda; class Arachnida; order Araneae; family Eresidae; genus Stegodyphus; species Stegodyphus mimosarum. Next base: position 194,019 of record KK114678.1, read on the forward strand.
TGCATGTGCTAAAACTAGCAACCTGTCTTGCCAATTTGGCGAGATGCACTCCAAAAAGTCGCAGAAAACTGTTGACTTTTGTTGAAAGGGTCACCATTTTAGTGAAAGGAGCAGTAGAACCGGAGTTCATAATATCAGAAGGAAAAGCCTTCAGTGCAAAAATATATCTTTATTGTCTTTATGTACATATTTATGTTACGTCCAAAGCCCGAAGTTCGGCCAGTTCGCGTTTTGGCCAGGAGGTTTGGCCAAAGTCCGAAATACTTGCAATTAATATTGTATTTTATACTTTGGCCGGCCATTTCGCGAAGTGGCTGGGAATTCTTGGCCAAAGCCTGATGTGATAATGGTAGATTGAGTCTATGGAGCAGAAAAAGACTAAGGATCACCCTTAAAGGTAGTTGACAAATTGAGTACTCAATTTGCCTCTGTATTCATACTCGATACGCAACGCATTTGCTTAAGATATAATTCGTCATTTTGAAGGGCGCAAATCTAATCTTCACACTATCACATTGTTACAGCATATGCGTTCACTGAATAGTTTCTACTCGTTGAACTCACAGAAGTACTCATTTTTAAATACTTCATTTTTAACAGTGTGTAAAACCATCTGCCCTTGATTTCTTTTTTCCCAAATTGGCCGGTCAAAGCCAGAAATCAACAAAAAGATTGGACATTCGCCGGTAAGTTTACAGCAACGTTGGCCAAAATGCGAATTGGCCGATTTCGGGCTTTGGCCGTAACATTTACAAAAAATGTCACTGGGACTAAAAAATGCCACTTACAAGCGGCAACGATAGCGAGATCTCCAACTAAACTGTATTCTAAGAGAGTCTGTAAAAGTGCGTAGGCGACGTTGGACGCGGGAAAAAATTAGAGCGCCGAAATAAGCGGCGGCGGAGTAGACAAATCGTCACCAGTGGTTTATCCGATCAAAAATTGTAGGTAGCTAAAAATAGAACAGCCCCGCAGAATGCTACAGACTCAGGCTCACACTATCTATCGTTCATCGCAGCATGTACTGCGTACGATGAAAACGGCGTTGCCTTAATATTTTGCTACTTCAACTTATATTATTTAAACCGGCAGTATCCCTTGCAGCTCCCTTAACTTGGATCAAGTATAAGTAAAGAAAAACCCATGTCGGAAGCAAAAAAGAAGAGGCGGCAGTACAGTGCGGATTATATAAAATACGGATTTATCGAAAATCCCTCAAATCCATCATCTCCATTGTGCCTTATTTGTCAAAAAACATTTTCGAATGAAGCGATGAAACCTTCTAGGCTTCAAGATCATCTTAATAAAATGCATCCGGATAAGAAAGACAGAGATATGACCTATTTTCTAGAGATAAAAAAGAAGATTGAAAATCAGCCAACTATATCAAAATTATTTTCATCAGCTTCTAAACAAGACGATGACGGACTTCGAGCTTCGTACAATATCTCATTGTTGATTGCTAAAACAGGCAAGCCACATACTATTGGGGAAGATTTAATTTTACCAGCAGTTAAAGAAGTAATAACCACCGTGCTCCATAAACCAGCTACAGATATTATCCGAAAAATTCCTTTGAGCAATAATTCTGTGCAAAGACGAATTGATGAGATGGCTGAAAACATTGAAGAATCGTTGTGCAATTATCTGCAGACTTGTCAATTTTCAATTCAGCTGGATGAGTCCACTTTACCAACCAATGAAGCATTGTTATTGTCGTACGTGAGGTTTATCAAAGATGAAAAAATATGTCAAGAAATGTTGTTTGCTACCAATTTGGAAACAGATACAAAAGGAGAAACCATATTTGATACACTGCAAAAGTTTTTTGACGAAAAGGAAATTCCTTTTAATAATATTTTGTCGGTTGCTACGGATGGCGCACCGGCTATGACAGGGCGTCACAAAGGCTTCATAGCATGCTTAAAAAATAAAGTTCCGGACGTGCTTGCTGTGCATTGCGTAATTCATCGACAGCATTTGGTTGCGAAAAATTTGAGCGAACGTCTCCATACATCACTGCAATATGTTATAAGAGCAGTTAATAAAATCAGAAGTAACTCGTTGAATGACAGATTATTTAGTCAGCTTTGCATTGCAAATGATGAAGATTTCAACCGATTGCTGCTTCACACAGAGGTGCGCTGGCTTTCAAAAGGTACTTGTTTGACTCGATTTTACAATCTGTTTGAATCTGTGATAGAGTTCCTAGGAAACAAAGACACGGAATTGCGCGACAACCTCATCGCATCAAAAAACGATATTGCGTACTTAGCAGACCTCTATAAATTGTTTAATGATGTCAATCTCCAACTTCAAGGAGAAGACTTAAACTTGATTAAGACTAAAAATAGCATTGCTGCTTTCGTGTCTAAACTGCTATTATATAAAAGAAATATAGGCAGACGTGAATTCCATACCTTCCCATGTTTATCAGCAGTATCATTCAAGCACGACGACTTGCTTGTTTACTGTCAGCACTTGGAAAACCTCTACAATGACTTCAAGGAACGATTCGAGGACATTTTAAACATGGACATACCAGACTGGGTTTTGGATCCTTTTTCCAATGTCAACACAGCAGGACCATCTCAGTTAGAAGAAGAACTGATAGAACTGACGACAAATGAGGAATTAAAAATTAAATTCAAGAATGGCTACCAAGAATTTTGGCTGCAGAAGTCGATTTCGCAATTGTATCCAAGATTATGGTCGATTGTGCAACGATTTCTGCTAGCATTCCCATCTTCATATTTAGCAGAACGTGGATTTAGTGCTGTAGCAACATTGGTAACGAAAAAGAGAAATCGGCTCCATGTTACTGAACGCGGCGATTTACGATTGTTTTTAAGTAAAATCGAGCCTGATATTAACAAGCTTCTTACAAATTCAGCCTTCTCATTAGCTAAGTTAGAAATTCGATGCCTTTAAATTTTAATAAAAATACTTTTTAATAATAATTAAGTATGCCTTTTGAGTGTTCTCTGAAACTGTCAATTTATTTATTTAGAAAGCAATAGTTTATTATGGATTATTTCGTATCATCAAAACCCCTGCCTGTCCTTATAACAGGTAAGCTAAAACTTTTCTTTTTCTTTTTAAATAACGAAGAAATTCAGTAGCGTTTCAATTCCAACAACATTCTATCTATTAGTCATTTTTTTATTTAATTCTTGTTTTCACCATGCATTATGTACGCTCTTATTTCTCTGGGGGGCGGTATTGAAATATTCACTAGAAAAGGGGGCACCAGTTCGAAAAAGGTTGGGAACCTATGGTCTACACGGACCAAAAAACCTTTATGTACGAACCATCGCTGATTAATAGCGGACTGTAATAATAAAAACTCTTTATTTACTTTCCTCCTGAAAGTATTCACACAACCATTTTTAACTCTTATTCTCTCACACAGTCGAATACAAAATCTTAAAATAAAAATCGTTTGCGGTTTCCAAGGCAACTTAGAAACCCGAAACAAGTCATGTGCGGCTTTTCAGCACGAGAAAAAAATACATTTACATAATATCAAACATACCCCCAGCCTTGAACTGCCAAGGAGGTTCAAACATTAAATTGAAAATTATCAACAAGAAGAAAAAAAAAATAAAGTCTCTAACCTCTGGGAAAGAAAAAAAAATTAAAGTCTGTAATCTCCGGAATTGAATGGCAAAGGGCATAGCTTCGCTATTGGTCGCTTTATCTCACCACTGGAATATTTCTAAGGCAACTTAGAAACCCGAAACAAGTCATGTGCCACTTTTCAGCACAAGAAAAATATACACTTACATAATATCAAACACCATGTTTGTACGCTGCAGTCAGCAGGACGCAAACAGCGGGTCTTTTGGCAAGCATCTCTATGATATGAAGACTTTGGGCAACTGTAGACCGTGAAACTCGGGTTTCAGTGTCAGTATACAGCTTATGTGAGAGCTGTGAAACTGTAACAGTCCCGTTTCGCCGCGCTGAAAGTGCCAAATAAGGATCCTCATTCTTCACTTTAGATCTTAATCAACCTCGTCCGGTACTTCTCAATATGGATACAGTGTGCTGAAGCAGTTTTCTCAAATTGTAGACGATAGTGGACGTTATATTGAGCTCTGTAGCTACCTGCGCTTGTGATAAGCTTGCCTCCAGTCTACGGACAATTCCCTATCTCATTCTGTTATCCATATGTTCGCGGCTATTTATTTTACCTGACGCCTTATAAAATTTACCTAACAAGAAATACGACGAATGTCTTGAAAGAATAGGAACACACAAAATCGCCGAGAATCCTTCGTGCGCTTATATCCCGTCTACAATCACAGTTCCAGTCACAGTCATGTGTACGCTTACGTATTCCACTCTGATTATTTGCATCATTCTTCGGCGGCTTAATTAGTACTTTTGGTTCAATGCACTTCGTGAAAACAGACATATTCTTTTAATTTTGCTCACGAGTGTATTATTACGAAAAGGAAGACGTTAGGCGTAAATGAATTGTCATGAAAAAATTCCTTTAGAAAATGATATTCCTTATAATTTATCATAAGGCGTTCTAGATTATTTAAAGCTTTATTTAAAGAAAAAGGCTAAATGTAAAATTTCATTAGTTCTTTTGTATTATTCTTCTTAAATTTTGATAGGCTCCTGTTTAAAAACTAATATAAAATCTACCATGAACTCTGCACTTAAAGGATATCCTTTCATCCATTCAGAATTTATGCATACCCTTAATTAAACTCTTTTACTGATTTTTATAAATCCATCTCAAGACATGAATTATGTTCCGTAATTATGCTGGTGACGTAACCCGTTTCACTGCAGACTGCTATTTATGAATCTCCTGGCGTCAAAGATATTCATAATTGCAGGAAATATAAACATAAAGAAATGGGAGCATCGTCAATAATACCGGGAAGCAGCGATGCAAACAGATGATCAGAAGCTTCCGAAAGTTAGAGAGGACGTTTTTATTGAAAGATTGTATCCCCAGAAAGAGAAATAACCGTAAGTACTAAATCTTTTCAAAAAATATTGTTTAATAATTCTCTCGATATTTAAATCGTACCAAAAATTTACCTTTCAAACGAAAATACACAAGTATTTCTAACTAAAATAGTACAAAAATTATGCTGTAATGTACTGATTTGCTATTCCATCTAAGTGAGACTAATGGTATGTAACTGAAGGAATTTTCTATAGAAAAACCTTAGAAAAATTTTATTAGGAAATATAAAATTAATCTCCTGGAATAGTTTGCTTTGTCGTTTATCTATACGGCAAACCCATCAGACCTCCACCACCGCAATGATACTTTTTCCCCCATGAGAGAAAGATGGTATCGGGTTCTAGGCTCTCTCCAGATATAGGCACGCTAAGAATCAGTGCCCAGGCTGGATCTCATCCATCTGTAAACGACAGGGTGCTCCACTAAAGTCTGGCCAAGGCGTATGTTGTCTGTAACCATGCTCAGAGGGACGCAGACAACGTCAAATGCTATGGTTGTACGCATTTTCATGATGGTAAGCTTTGGAATGCTCTGTACGCGTTTTCATGATGGTTGTTGTTGTTGTTGCTCATGTTCACTTGTCTGACGTAGTCAGTCCAAGCCCACAAAATTCCTCGTAGCAAGATTACGCCTCGCTAGATTACGTCTGCCGTTGGCAACAGCCTTAAGCACCTAATAGTTGACAATGCGATTTGGCTCTGTTCTGCCCCAATTTTGATGAAAAACACTCCCGGGCGACGGATTCGAGGGTCTCCCATCCCTCTCCACTTCCACCAAACCACACGAGAGGACTTTCGGCTCTCCGCATATTTAGATTGTCGCCATACCGCACCGACACTATACATTTACAAACATCCATGCTTTCTTCGGGATTCGAACCCAGACCCTTCGGCACGGCAGTCAGCGACGTTAAACATTATACCGATTGGGCGGCATGGTAAGTTCTTTGTACAATGGACACAGATAGTATAATAGTTATTAAATTTTTCAGTAGCTGGAAACTGCTGATATTATTTTCGCGCTATTCTTTTAGCATTTTTGATGTAATTATATAGTTAGATTTATTACTGCTTATTACAGTTCTGTTTCTTACAAGTTATTTTTTTAATTTTATTGTTTTTGCACCATTGCAAGTTTGGGTAATTTACTACAGTGTTTAATGGCGTATTTCTCCAATACAGAAAACAGCAATAAACTTTGTAAATTTTAAAAATAGAATGTAGCAAAATATCTTAACTCTTGTTATTTTTATAATTCGTTGGAGTGTTTATTTATCCAAACTTAAAACTCTCTTAAGAACTTAAAACTCTCTTAAGATTTTTAAAACTCTCTTAAGAACCAGCTTTTTATTTGCGCATCTCTTAAGAGCAGAAAAGTTATGGTCCATAATGTTGGAGGGTAAGAAAACACCACTGGTATGTCGTGATAAAAAATTAAATTAGCGGGAATTCTAGGGAGCCAATTATGCGTGATTATCTTGAATACCTTCTCCCAAATCTGTGAATTCACGCAGGAATCGAGAACTGTTCAGTGAAACTTTCTGTTGCCAGGGAAGACTTTATTTGTATTCAAAACGTAGTTATGGAAAACAAAAATAAGATCTTTTTCCAGTGTGATGATAGTTTTATGAAGCTTCCCACGCTCTGAATTAGAGTTTATAAAAATCGCATTTAAGTTTAAATGCCAGATTGTTACGTACGTAGGCTGATGATACAGTTCAATGAGAGTAGCATTTTTGGCCAGGTAATAAGCCATTTCACTGCTTAATCCTTATAAATACTTTATCAGGGTTTAGGGATTAGAATATTTTGAATAATCAGCTATCCCCTCAATAGGAATCACGCTCAGGTCTTCCAGCAGCTAGCTAAATTTATTGATAGCAAGAGAACTTGCCAGGTATGTCTTTAATTCTTTGAAACATATATTTTATTTTGAAAGTATACACAAATTATATTTCTACTGAAGACTTTTACAAGTCTTATAAGAGAAAGCTTCTTTTAGTAAATGGTTGTTTAGTTTTACTAAATACCTTTTAGAGAGACAAAAAGGAAATTAATCCTAAAGAAAATTCTCAAAATTTTAGGACAGAAATCTCTTTTACCTCAAGGAAAATCATCGGTTTTAAAAACCGTATTTCTTTAGAAAAAAATATTTCGAAACATAGCATTAGTACTTCAGTATTAATATTTATCTGACCTAAAAAAGAGCTTTTAAACTTGAAATTTGACTTTGTAAAAATTTTCATACAATCTGCAAATATTTTAATTATAGATATTTAGGCTAATTTGAACCAATCAATAATTTTTTGAGCAATTTGGTACTGAAAAACACTTTTCTATTCGAAAGAATTTTTTTTTACTTGAAGAGTAGAAAAATTTAGCTTTCACATTATGGAGATTTATTTAAATTATTTAACAATTAATTTTATGTTGAAGCAACTTTCATATTACTCTCGCTTTCAACACCAGCTTTCTCGCCAAAATGTGAACTAATGTCATATACTTCAACTTTCATATATTTCATATTACTGTTCAACACCAGCTTCCTTGCCAAAATGTAAATGATAGCGGGCATGTACGCTAATGAGGTAGAAAGAAGTTAGTATAGGTTACGGAAGATTTTGGAAGATGAATTTAGAGAGAAGGCGCATTCTGCCTGAAAGCCACGTTGATATCTTTGATTTATTAACGATTAGATTCTGAGACGGTGAGCTGTTCTAGACATTAGGCTAGTTTACGCCGACTTTTACGAATCAGAGCCTGCCTGCGCGTTAAGTAACCTAAGAAAAGCAGTTAGGCTAACTTAATTCCATTCTGTTTTAAGTTATTTGTTACTTTTTGCGTTAAGCCAAAAGTGTTGGCTTTTGTAAGCACGAGTCGTTGCCATCTGCGAACATATTGAGTTAATAAAGCGTTCTTTACACACTTTCTCTGGACTTTGTCATACTTATGAATAATTCCTTATACAGTTGGTTGACCTCTAGTTAGTTTATGCTCGTAAGAATACTAGACTTTACAACATACTTTTATTTTAGAGTATCATGTGACCAATTTTTTCTGATCTTATCTATTTTCCTCTGACCGGTAAAGCCGTATACATACAGCCTAGAATATTTTTTGTTATTTCTGTAAGAACGTATAAATGAAATCTTGAAATATGTCCAAGAATTTAAGGCAGTATATTAAAAATACTTATATCCAGGTACAAAGTACCAGAGTCATTTGGCATTAAAATCAAGTAAATACCTCTTTCTTGTGACGCTTTTTGGGAATATGGGCTTTCCTAGTGAAACCCCGTGACAATCAAAAGGTTAACAAAAAGTGTGAGTTTTCATCCAACCATTCAAACAAGCGTTTACTCATACAATCTTTATGAAGCATTTTATATAGAGACCATGTATTATACTGAAAAATGTATCATATTGTTTGACATTACCTGACAGCACCTAACTTCCCATATATTCTTAAATACACACTTTCGATTAATAAATATAAATTTTGTGGGTTTAATTAAATCTGAAACAAATATTTATACTGTTCATTCATTAGTCGCTGTTTTTTCTCTGAGGTGATGGTAATAAAAGTTGTTCTATTCTAAATTCCAGGTACTTCATGGGCTTTCATACGTAATATTTAAAATGTGTTACTACCTGATTATTTAGATTTAACGGGAAGCTAAACTTGCGAATTTGAGACATTTCTTATATGAAAGCCCATAAGAACTTCGACGATAACTAATTCCTGTTCGCATTTACAACTGTAAAGCTAATTGATGTATAGTTAATTTAAGGTCACTCAATCTGTTTAATATACCAAATACTTTTATTTACTTGCGTATCTAGAACTTAGAAAGACAATACAAAGAGAAATTTTGTATTGAAACTTAATACTAATAGCATTTTATAGACGTTGAATAAGACTTAAGTGAAATTATTTAATGCCCACTTCAAGAGCTGTTATAAGGAGAAAATATTTCACCTTACTACAAACAGTTACATTTTTAATTAATGCAAAACTTCCAGCAAGTGGCGCTAATAAAAATAAGCATTATTTTGAATCCACAGAGGCAGAATGAGCAAACATATTCGTTGTTTGTTCGACAAGTAACATGAATACAAGCCATTTACCTTTAGTATATTTCTCGACGAACGCGTCTCTTTTCTTTGGTTGAACTTTCTCCCTAAGGAGAAGGATGCTTTGCTGTTATCAAAACAATCCAAGATAAAATGAATCAACATATTTTGCATTTCAAAACCGAAGCATATATTTTTCCTTCTAGGATATATAGATGTCGGATATGGCTAAAATTGATTTCAAAGAAGATTATGAAGGCAATGCTACTCTGAATTTACCAGAACTAGAGAAAACCGTTTCTGATGGCAGTAAAGAGGATAACTGTCCTTCTATGCCGGAAGTGAATTCTAAATTTATTGTAAGTATATCAGAAATTACAAATTCAGATTTCACATAGTTTAGACGTCCTTAAGATATACATTCGATGTAAAACTTGAGTTTATTTGAGAAAACCATAACTCTCTAGTGTAGGTTAAGTTCAATTGTGGGCTTAAAATATTATTACTGTTCCTTAGAATTTTCAGAAGTATTTAATTAATACATTTAATATTTTTCCGAAGGTTTTATACATTATAATTTCTACCAATAAAGTAATGAAATCGGCTGTAAGCTTATAACTTTCCCATCAGTTTCCCGTTTTTACACTTGCACATTTCCCTTTTTTTTACTTCACACAGTTAATGTTAATAGATCTCCAACTGATGGTAGTCGCTTTGCAATTCCTCATGTGGAATTTTTTTTAATATCTTTATAAAAAAAGATCATCTACTTTTTTCCCCAAACGGTATGCTTTTCCTACAGGTTTAACTTCTGGAAGCAAGAACATTTTAGTCAGAGAAAAGTCTATTAAAAAGGAAAGTTGTTGTAACATAAAAATATCTAATATCTAATAAGGTCAAACATTATTGAATAGACATTGCAACATGGTAGGAGCACTGGAGGAATCCAGTTATGTGCGTAGTTTTAACGATTTAGAAGTTTATTACGCGAAGTCGTTTGAGAATTTCTTGGTAGTAATCTAATTTTCGTCTTCGAGCTCATCATCCTTTTAGAATGATATCCTGGAAGCCTTAGAAATAAACATGCATTTGAATTTAAACTTAGATAGGCGAGCTATCATCGCTTGAACACCACGTTAATCATTTATCTTTGGATATATTTGAAAACGATTTCTCATCTCAAATAAAACTTTGTTTATTAGTTTCCATCTGCACTTTATCCAGCAGATCAGCTGGTATGTTTTCCATTTATCTCACAGCTGCTGTTTAAGACTTTGGGGAATTCGTTTTTAACCATGCTTAACAGTTCAAACTCACTTTTTCCGTAGTTATTTTAATTGTTAACTTTTAATCGAGCTGCATACTTTTCTTCACTTTGCTGATTTAAAAAAAAAACTTACGTGCGTATAGTTTTGATGGATTCTCACTGCACTGTAAAATTTTAATAAATGTTTTGCCACCAGAAAGTATTTATGCTATATTTGACATCGATTTTGACATTTGAAAACTTTGTGATTATACTTTTTCTTAACATTTTCGCCTAATTTCGCATTCTGAATTCTGCATATCGGTATTCAATTCTGTTACAAGGAGCTCAAAATCCTCTAATATCCTGTCTAAGCCTTTTAATTCCTAATTTAATACCTCATCTTAAATGTATATGTATCTTAATGAAACTGTTTAAAGCTATTTTAGTTGGAGAAGGAAACTATCAAATCTGTTAAACAAGACCCAAATGTAAGCAAGGTACACTTATTTACAAGCAAAACTGACAATCAATAGAAGGAAAGTATATTCGAAAAATGGTGAGCAGTGTAATTTATACAATCACAGTTAAATTTTTAAATTGTTTCGTTATTACTTCCAAACTTCTGTTCCTACAAAGCTAAACATTTAGATTATAGAATTTTCTGATAGTCTCCCACGTCTGTAAAGTGAGAGTTTCACAGATATTAATCAGAATAATGGAGTTCAACAGATCTTAAGAATTATGTTTTCCTTCACTCTTTAGAACTACGGATTGAAACATTGATAATCGTTAACCGGTTTGCCAATATTACAGCCAAAGAAAGAATTAACTCGCGTTGTTTTCCATGAAAGAGACATCTACAAATCCTTTCAGTGACTAGTACACTTATATCACAGTTACTTTCATCTGAAATATTTACGGTTTTAAAATTTGCATTTAAATTCTTTCAAAATATTTTATATGCATGTAATACAATTAATTTAGCATTGTTGAATGCTAAATTCATTCTGTAATTTACTTCTTGACCTAACATTAGAGTGTACAGCAGGTTACACTTGTTATTGAAACAGATTGTGACGAATATTTGTATATCGTTGATGCTACGTTAAAAATCTATGCTTAAAGAACTGTGAGATTAAATCACGATTTTAAATGATGAACTCAAGAATGTTTCGGTAGAATATACAAAAAATCTGATGTATACACCATATGAATTCCTTGTATGGAATAAATTATACACATATTTTCTTGCATTTCATTTAAACTTTTTGGACTGAAATAAATCTACTACGTCGACAGGGCATAAAATATTTATGATCTGAAGAATTATCTAATCGTTGCTACATGTTCTATTCAAATATTGTAATAAATCTAAAGCGATGTATAAAAGAAATTAAATAAACAAGAAAAACAGTTTTTCAGAGACGATTAAGCATTTTTCATTCAATTAATTCAGTTCTCAATTCGCGACAAGGCAAAAATACATTAAAAACTTAAAATATCTATATTAAAAATTACGAAATAAATCTTAAACACTCATTTTCTCGAATAAATTCCAGAATGGATTAAGCATGATTTACGTAATTCGCAATAATAAAAGAAGACGTTAAATTGCTGTTGCGAAGCTTAGCTTCTCTAGATTGGCAACAAATCTACTATTCTGCTAAGTTTCAAATGTAAACAAAGATGACTGCTATGGTAATAATAATTTGGCTTAGCCACACTACAGCTTTTAAATTTTTTATAATTCTAAAACTGCTACGTGCAGATTTACTAAATACATAAAAAACCTTAACCGGAAGATAAAAACAACATAATTCAATCATTTTTAAAACAAAAAATACGCAATTTACAAACACATAAGAATAAAGAAACTGAGATCACTGAGCCGAGTAACAGAGTGGATATGTATATATATATATATATATATATGTACTTTTTGTGCCACCGATTACAACTAAAATAGGAGATACACATCTACATATTATAGCAGTCCTATATACAAAATTTTAACGTTCTGGCTCTACTCGTTTTTGAGTTATGCGAGATACTTACATACACACGTACATACGTATGTACGCACGCACAGATGCCCCGAAATAAATCTCTTCAAATTCCATTTTAAATCAGCTTTATGATTTTAAAAGAGTCCTTTATTCTGTCCTTTCGTACAGATGTCACTTAAAGACATCATTAAATTGCATCGGATAGCGGTCAAAATGGATATTTTCGTTGAAATATGATAACGAAATTGTTCCCGTTTACAATACTTCCCTTTTACTTCATACAAGGAAGTAAAAAAAGAAAAGACAGACCAGCATTGCGAAGTGTCAGAACATTCTGATACTCTGGAAAGTCTTTTTGACCCTGTTATTAGGAAATTCCAATGACGAAGATTAAGAAGTTTTGAATAAAACCAATGATTATGAAAAAATTCCTAAAATTTACTAAACGTACGTAAGCTGCTTTTTAAGTAAGCTCCGTTTTTTTTAATAACCGGAATATTTTATTTAAAACAACCTTTATTTAGGATTGTACATACTTTTGTCTATTTTTCTACATAGTTGCCTAGTTTATAAATGCACTTGTCATATCTTAAAACTAAATTTTGAAAACCCTCTTCAAAGAAGTCTGCCGCCTGCTCGGACAGCCAAGAGTTCACGGCCGCTTTCACTTCTTCGTTGTCACTGAAGTGCTACCCGCCAAGATGATGTTTGAGGTACCGGAAAAGGTGGAAATCGCTGGAAGTAAGGTCCGAGGAAATAAGATGCATGGTCCAAAACTTCCCAGCCAAAAGATTCGATAAAGTCCCGAGTCGTTCGAAAAGTGTGAGGCCTTGCGTTGTCGTGGAGGAGCAAAATTCCTTTTGACAGGATGCCTCGCTGTTTGTTTTGAAATGCTCTTCGGAGTTCTTTAGAGTTGCGCAGTAGGCACCTGAGTTGATCGTCGTTCTTTATGGCATAAAATCCATCAACAAAACACCCCGCCGGTCCCAAAACACTGTTGCCATAATTTTGCGGTCTGACAGCGTTTGTTTGGCTTTAACCTTGACGGGAGAGGATGTGTGTCACCTTTCCACCGACTGTTGCTTGGATTCGGTGGTGATATGGGTACCCATGTTTCACCTCCAGAAACGATTTGACTCAACATGTCATCCCCTTCTTCCTCGCAACGAATCAAAAAATCCAACGAACTGGCAAACCTCTTCTCTTTGTGTTCTGCTGTTAGGAGTCTGGGTACCCACCGAGAACACAATTTCTTAAAATTTAGGTTCAGTCACAATTTTGTACACCACCGACCGAGAAACGTGGGGAAATTCTAATGAAAGAGTGGTTATCGTGAGTCTCCTGTTCTCACGAATTTTTTTTCAACTTCATGCACTTAATCATCAGAGATTACAGAGGGCCGGCCTAAGCGTCCTTCGTCATGGACGTTTATACGCTCATCTTTAAACTCCCTGACCAATTTTCTGACTTTACTTTCACTCATTGCTTCAGCGCCATAAACTTCTGTTATCTGGTGATGAATGTCAGCAGCAGACATGTTTCTCGCAGTCAAAAAGCGGATAACAGACCGTATCTCACACGTGGAAGAAGATTCAATCACCTTAAACATTTTACTGACGCACAACGAAACTTACACGACAGCTACAGGGCTGAAACTGGCGCGAGTTTGTTCGCAAAGCATGCTGGTCAGTGGCGCAGTGACTAGTTGCGGACTAGGGAACTATACGCACCGATGGACCTTACTTAAAAAAAAGACCTCGTATGTACAGAAAAAATGTTTCTGAAATTCCAGAAATAAATCAAGAGGCTCTGGTTCCGAAAATTCTCTGCGCCTGTTTCCTATAATATCTTTCTATCAAAGGTTATCAATAAAAGGCCATATTCGTTTCTTATTAGAGATCAAAATCGAAAAATGTCATTAAAAAAACAAACAATGAAAAAAAATCAAATCTTCAAACCTGAAGTGAAATATTTTCTGCAAGAACTTTCGATATTTCATTGAAAACGTACTGAGCTGCCAAGTTCCGAAGATATAAGTTCACAACTCATGCCAGTGTTTAATAATACAAAACGCTTAACGTTGTCGAATATAAAATGTTTGTTACTCCCTCATGTACTATCTCTTCAAAAACAAATTAAAATTAATTATATCACATAGTTCAGTCCTAAAAATTCATATCACGTAGTTATTATTCAACTTGCATATGGTAAAATACGTTTCAATCAGATTCTTCTTTTCTGAATATTTACTAATGATTTAAGACTAATAATAGAGAAAGAATCCAGAAATTTTAATAAAAAAGTTCCTATTCATTGTTACGTAAAAAATATTACTTTAATTTTGTAGCTACTAAAAAATATTGTTAAATGCGTACGGATTCGTGATGGAATGATTGCACGCAGAACCGACGAAAGCGTGATGAAATTTATTTTTCCAAAAACATTTTACATATTTCTGGAACTTTTCACACGAAAGTTGTCATCCATTTTTTGTTGTTGTTGTTGTTGTTTTTTCAGTACCACAGAGCACAGTCAGCAGTTACCATTTCAAACTACTGAGAACTTTCAACACCAAGCAATGCAAAAAGGTTTAAATGTTCGAGCGGTTATCTCTGGACTCATTATTCTAAACTCTCAATACTCTTAACTCAACTGAGAACTGATGCTTTCTCTGATCTTCTCATAGTTTTCCCCCGTTCTCCGAGAAATTTGCAGTACTTTCGACTTCACGAACTGCTAGAAGGTTACAGTTACATAGAGCCGGATACAGTTGCATTTACATAAGAATCGGACCAATTATAATTCCACAGAGATCGGATTTCTACAAATGGTTGCCAAAATTGATGATTTTAGGCGATTTTGCCTTAAATTTGGCGGCAGCAATTAGTTGCCAAAACCAACACCAGCTTAGCGCTATCATTCCAATTTGGCGAGAAAGCCGTTTACCTCTATATTAATGGATTTATCCCTATAACCTTATTTTTTCGACGATGATTCTCATTTTTACGTTTTTCGCACTACTTATACGAAAGATACTACAATTTAGATAGAATTTTACTGAAATTATTTACATGTATAGAACATTTGTAACAGTATTGTCACATTCAAGATCAGATTTAATTTTGATATTTTAATATTAATACATGTTAAAAATTAAGTATAAATTAAGAAACCATTCTTGAAACTAATCCAAATTAAAAGAGAAAAAGCTGTAAGTGAACGAAAGGTTTTTCATTTAAGTTCAATTAAAATTAGTAAACTGAGTCGAATTTTCAAATCACATCCAAACGTAGGGCTATATATTTAGAAATGCATTGTTCAACATAACTTAATCATGAATTATGCATATTTCAGAAGATAGGCTAATGAACTCAGAATTATTAAAAATTAGTGCACAGAACACGATTACGTACTTTGCTATTACGTATTACTTTGACTGAAGTAACTGTCGAACAACACGTATGAATCAAAGTGTAGTATTATCGTGGTAAAAAAATAATATAAATACAGGAAAATTACATGTTTGGAGACAAACGTTTATGCAAATGTACTATTCAAATTTATATGCAACTGAAAACAGATTGCCAAAATCCTGAATCCCAAAGATCTGTGATTTTCCATGTGGGACATATAAGGAACATACATATAAGGAATTGACTAATAATAGAAAAAAAACTTTTCAAGCTTGACAAATAAGTAAAAATAAATAAAAAAAATAAAAATAAAAAAACTAAAAAATCTGAAAGATTTCAGATTTTAAATTACGTCCAAAGGCGCGTTTTTTTAACGTTTCGTGTGCTACCTTTTTTTATTAAATATCATGTACTACGTACTCAAACCATAAAATTCAGTTGAAAATCAATATCGCAAAATCATTTTAAAATTAACATACCTTCAGAATTTCCGTAAGTTTCGTGCGCTGGAGATAAAAATGTTTTTTTTTTCGTACAGTGTTGCCATTGCTCGCTTTGAAATCATTTAGTTTGTTAATCAGAAATTCGTTGAAATGTTACAAAACATAAAATCGATAATAAAGCAAATTTCAAATTCAAAATTAGGGCTTCCAGATGCCCATATTCGCAGTAGGATTACGTCATTCAAAATTCGATGGCTCTAGGTTTTATCACAATGCGAGAAACATGCATACATTTATGCAGATTTTTCATTTTTTTAAATTTAATGCAGAGCGATAACATTTAGTGGCAACAATTTGAAAAGTGAAACGGGCATTCAGAGTGAATCGACGCAAAATCGCAAAACGAAAGTAATAGTCCTTCGGGACTAAATCCCTTTGGACTAATAAAAACAGTAATCTCATTGTAATCTTTTTTTATTGTTTAATCTTTTGTTCATTTTTTCTTTTATTGATCCCATTTCTTTTCGAATAGCCACTGTAATCATTTTTATTCATTTGATTAAACGGCAGCACGAGATACGGAAACTGTAAAATATGTAACGTCACGTTCTACCATTACCCCTACCCATCTGCCTGAGCTTATCAATTTTGATATCCATCGTTATATTGAAAGTGCTCAAATAGATCCATTTTTAATTTAATTATGTATTTGTTTTACTTACGTAAAATATTCAAAGAAAAAGGGAAAGAAACTTTGACGTTAATTAAAAAAATCTGATGTGTACACTACATGACTTACTTGTACGGAATAGTAAATTATATGCATTTTTCCTGCATTTCATTTAAACTTATTGAATTGAATTAAATCTACTTCATCCATAGCGCACAAACCACAATAGAATAAATACACTCTTTAAAATTCATAATATTTACTTACCATAACGACACTCTGGCGCCAGATTCACTTAACAACGTTACATCTCATTCATTTTATAACTTAGAATGCACGCAAATTATATCATCTGAAGAATTCTCTAATCGTTGCCAAATGTTCTATTCAAATATTATAATAAATCTGAAAAGATGTATGAAAGAAATTAAACAAGTAAAAAAGAAGCAGTTCTCACAGACGATTTAGCGTCGCTTACCTAATGCGCATGCTCTATTCGTACCTCTGTCCGAGAGAGACTGCCAACAATATTTACTCCTAATACGAAACACTGATTTCCAAAAATTTCATTAGAGATATATTTCTCATTCAATTAATTCTGTTCACAGTTCGCGACAAGGTAAAAATACGTAAAACCATAAAATATCTTCATTAAAAACTGAAAAATTTAGGAAAAAATATAAAACGCGAAATATAGTTAAAACAATTAAAAAAAATTTTTTTTACAATTAAAATTAGAGTTTCTACGCAAAAACAAGCAATTCGACCGGCAGACAACAAGGCAGATTTTTCGGTGCACAAAAATGAAAGTTTAATTTTGGTCCCACTCGGCAAGACACTGAAGGTGCAAAAAATGAATTCACTATTTTGCAAAGTTTTAAATGTAAACAAATATGGCTGCTATGGTAAACAAAAATTAGGCTTAGCCACACTTAAACAACTTATAAATTGTTGATAATTCTGCAACTATTGCGTGCAGGTAAATCAAAGGCATAAAAACCTTAACCAAAGAAGATAAGAACAACATATTCAATCACCTTTTGAAAGCAAAAAATGCCCAATTTAACAACATATAAGAATAAAAAAACTGAGCTCACGTAGCCGAGTAATATAATGGGTATATATTTGTATATACTTTTCCTGCGGCCGATTGCAACCGAAAAAAGAGGTGTACAACTACATATAGCAGTCCTAGATACAAAATTTCACGTTCTGAGGCTACTCGTTTTTGAGTTATGCGAGATACGTACGTACGTACGTACAGAGGCCACGAAAAAAAATCTCTTCCGAATCCATAATTAATCAGTTTTTTTAATTCGTTTGCAGGAAAAGAGTCCTTTATTCTGTCCTTACGTAAAAATGTCAGGCAAAAACATCGTTAAATCGCATTCGATAGCAGTCAAAATGTATATTTTCTATGAAATATGATACTCGGAATTTTTCGTGATGAATTCATCTTCAGTGTCTTTTTGCCGAGTGGGACGAAAATTAAACTTTCATTTTTGTGCATCGAAAATTACCATATTTCCTGTACTTCGTATAAGGAAGTAAAAAAAATTATACGGAACTTAACGTAATAATCCAAACTCTATTTTCAACATTTGTCTAATGTAGCCAATCTGTGCTTGGAAAAACTATTAGACTGAAAAGAGGCAAAATAAATAATTAAAAAAGAAAATGATACGGAACTCAGTATAATAACCTAAGCTCTATATTCAATATTTATCTAATGCAAGCGATTTCTGTTGGAGTACTCTTTTAGAAAAACTATGAGACTACAAAGAGATAAAATGAATAAAAAAATAAATAAAAAATCTGAAATCTTTCAGATTTTTCATTACGCCCAAAGGGACAATCTGCCCACAAGGACTATTAATTTCGTTTTGGAATTTCGCGTCGATTCACTATAAACGTTGATTCACTTTTCAAATTGTTGCCATCAAATATTAGAGCCAATATTGGCAGTGCTCCTGTTCGTGAAGAAGAGTTGTATTTGAACGGATCCCTCATCTGTGTCACCCATAGATCGGACGGAAACGAAAATTATTTTATACAGAGTTTAAGTGAACATAAATTTTCTACATTAAAAATTTAGACATTCCAGTTTTCCCTCATTTATTATGAAATTATAAGATTTTTTTTAGCTATTTATATTTATTCTGCCTTGTGTCTTCTATTCCTTCCGTCAATTGTACCATTTTGCAAAATAAAGTTGAAAAAAAATTCATTTATACAGTAAAGGAAGAATTTTGAAATGACTTCCAATTTCAAAAAACTTCTTTTTTACGAACAGAAGGAATTATTACCATCTTAAAATTAGGTTTTAAATAATTAAAACTACATATTTATATACACTCACGTTTGTGAAAATTGCAACACCAAGAAGGAATCGTCATAATTGAATGCAATTTAATACACAGTTGAGTGGTAGTGGTACAAATAAATGATTAAATGTTCAAAGCAAACAAACAAGAACAAGAGATCAGAATCAGTATTTTGTGTGGCCACCGCGCGCCGCAATAAGTGCTGCTACACGACGTGGCATGGAGTCAAACAAAGTTTGAATGTCTGACTGAGGAAGAGCATTCCATATCGTTTGTACGCGTACCCAAAGTTCGTCTGCAGACGCAACAGGACGAGGATCACGAGCAAGACGCCGACCAATGACATCCCACACATGTTCAATTGGCGACATATCCGGGGAACACGCAGGCCAAGGAAGAAGCTGTACCTGCTGCGCTGCAAAGAAGGATTTAACAATCCGAGCAGTATGAGGGCGGGCATTGTCCTGTTGAAATACAGCGCCTGGCAAGCTTTGAAGGAAGGGAACAGCTTCGGGCTGTAGAACTTCACGGATATACCGGTTGCTGTTCAGATTGCCCACAATTCGTAGCAATTGAGATCGTCTATGATATGCTATGGCGCCCCAGACCATAACTCCGGGTGTTCGTCCACTGTGGCGTTCGATAATGCACTCCGGAAGGTGGCGTTCACCGGCATAGCGTCTGACACGAATGCGGCCATCATGGTACCACAAATTAAAGCGGGATTCGTCAGAAAACACGACATGCTGCCAATCAGCACGCCAGTCTCTATGCTGATTGGCCCATTGTAGCCGCAGGCGGCGATGGTCGTGCGTTAGGGGGATCCTGTATAAAGGAGTCCGTGCGCGCAGTCCACACTGCAGCAGACGTCTACGAATTGATGAAGCACACAATGAAACACCTGTAGCTATTGACCACAGTGCTGCCAATTGTCTAGAGGAAGCTGTACGGTCCGTCCGCGCCATGCGGACCAGGTGTCTATCATCGCGAGCTGACGTCACATTTCGGGGTCCACTCCCGGATTTCCGAGTTGTCCGACACTCGTCCGTCCACTGCTTCCAAACGCGCATCACTGTGCTGCTGTTACGCTGCACACGAGAGGCTACTGCACGATACGACAATCCAGCTTCACGAAGGCCGATGATTCTCCCTCGTTCAAACTCTGTAAGTTGTTCAAATCTCGCTCTCTTTCGTCGACGAGGCATAAGTACAGATTGAGTTAACGTTTACCACTAGCAGATAACCACCGATAACCATACACGCCTCGCTACAACCGTCTATTTATTCGGATCCATCAGCCGTTCAGAGGGCGCTGCTCAGCATACGCATGCGCTACGGATTTGCAATTCTAATCATTTGCATATCATGCGCTACTTTGCATTTCCTGAAAATTTCAGCTCACTCGCGTAAGTTCTTCATGGTGTTGCAATTTTCACAAACGTGAGTGTAGTATATTAGTGGAACCACATTCCTTAAAGTAAATTGTGATTATAAAAATCAATTGGATTTCAAATTGCATAAATTAAAGAGCTGTTTTCTAGACTATCTCTTTATTAGGAAGCTCTATCATTATTTTAAAATATTTGCTTTACGTTATGAAATTTTCATATCAATTTTACTCTTAAAATTTTCAACAGAAGGACCCATATTTCTCTCTGAATATTTGCAACATTTGGAAGATCCGCATCTGTAAATTACTTTTACCATTGAAATTGGCACTCTTCGTTTGGTTTGGAGGTAAGAATTAAATGTACATCAATTGTCTAGTTAATGAAATAATGCAATTTAGTATATTATACCTTTTTATTCAGTTTAAAATAAAAGAAAACTGGCAGTCTGTTTTTAAAATATGTACCCATTAATGATAAATAGACTCAACAATACCCATTATAGCTTTTATTCATTTAAATTTCAGATACGAATTAAGTTCCCCGTATAAAATTTAAATTCTCCATCTTTCGGTTCGATACCTCTTACCTGTAGCATCTCTGTCGAAGACGCTGCCTTTCAACATTTTGGCCTCCTATACAAACAAACCATCCCTCTAGAATGCAGCTTTTATGCTTCTTAACTTCATATTTCTGTTTTTTAACAACATACAGTTAAGAATTACTAATGCCTTCTGTGTAAAATAAACTGGTGAAAATTAACCTGCAAATGTAGCCTCAGATCGGTGAATCACGTATAGCCACACTGATTACAAGAATCTAATTTCGATGCTTCCATTGTTAAAACGTATTGTTATATGCAGCGTAAGCCGGAGATAAACTTCTGGAGTTTTGACATACACACCACTTTCCTTGAGCCACTTTGAAATGTTTGTCTGGAAATATTTTCTCCTGTAACGGCTGCCAGGTCTCCAGACCAGTGGCGAGCGCCTGCCATTGGATTAAAAAAAGCACATTATACACAAGGAAAACCAAGAAACCTTCCGTACATCCAGCCCGTTCACCAGGATTTGAGACCGGGTTGAATTATCATTGTTAAGCAATCTTACCGCTCTGCCACTGATTGGCCATTAAGACGCTGGCAGTCAACTGAGACAAATTCTCAAAGGATAAAAATATCTGTCATTCATACTCAACTGTACTTTAGTCTACTAAGAGATGACTGCATACCTCAAACATTTGCGAATATCCTGCATCTTCCCTTTGCAAGGTTTCATTTTTTATGCATAACCATTGATCCTCTCAGTCCATGGTCATTTCAAGTACTGTCAGAGCTAAACCATATGGATTTATTAAAACGTTAGAGCTATGGGTTAAGCATTCGAGCTATGGGTTTATCAAAACATTTGCTACTTCCTCTGCTCTATTAACCGCGCAAAAATAAATGATTGCATCACACTCTTCAAGCTTCTGTATTGCTCATCATATTTAAAATGACACTCTAAACCATAATATTTCGTTAAAAGTTCTCAAATTAGGACATATGGATTTAAAGATTTATAAATTTCTGTATGATAATATTTGTAAAGAACAGCTAAGTTTTCATCGCTTTAACAAAATAAACCTGTTATGCAGAGTTAACTCTGTTAGACCTAATAAAGTCGTGCGTGCTGTATATAGTTGTTCAAAATAAATAAAACTGGACTGTAATTGTCTATAATGTGCTTAAATTTAATATTTCATAATTTGCTATTGTTTTGAGTGTACTTCATTGATTTTTGACATCAATGTCCACTGACTTTTATTTCGTGATT
The DNA here is from genome assembly GCA_000611955.2 of Stegodyphus mimosarum. Taxonomy (NCBI): domain Eukaryota; kingdom Metazoa; phylum Arthropoda; class Arachnida; order Araneae; family Eresidae; genus Stegodyphus; species Stegodyphus mimosarum. The sequence continues at coordinate 216,391 of KK114678.1, forward strand.
TCTTATAATTTTAAATTAAATGCATTTTGTTTGCTCCATTGTATGCTTTTAATATTTTGATTTTTCCTTAATAGCCGGAGCTACTATAACAACATTCATTGCCCTTTTTTCCAAGCAACGGGGACTAACTGTTTCGAATATCTCATTAATATACATCATTAGTCCTTTCGTACAGTTTCTGACTACATTGATATATGGCATTATTTCGGACAAAATAGGTCGCTCGAAACCACTTCTCCTCTTGTGCCTTACAGGTTGTATTGCAGTGACGATTTTATTTCTGATAGCACCGCGTATGAATACTGAAAAGTGCAATTTTCTTTCTGCAAGTCTGGAATGCAACAGCAATGGAATTAATAAATTCATAGTAACAGCCAACTGCAATGCATCAGAAAATTTCCTTCAACAATATTCTTGCAAATGCCGGTACGATACAAACACTGAATGTTTGGACAAAGTTGCTTGCGATAGTTTGATCAGCGAAGATTTTAGTAATTTATCCATTTATCAGAATTTAGATGAATCTAATGAAAAGGGCAATTTTTGCAACTTCAGTGAAACTATAAACTTAATGAAAACTTCATGTGCTCCAGGAAGTGGCAGAAGCTCTTGCAAAATATTGTGCATCGTAAATGATAGTGAATTTTGCACCAATCCAAACCACAATGAAACTTTAGCTCTTGCAATACAGTTTATCTTATTCTTTTTATTCTTTGTTTCACATTCAAGCATCTATCGCTTTTTCGATATAACTAGCATGTTTTTAGTAAGTGCCCATGCTGAAAATTATGGGCAGCAGAGGTTTTGGGCTATACTAGGCTCTTTGTTGCTTCCCTCACTTGCCGGTTATATTGTAGATGCTACATCTACAGTAAAGGGTGAAAATAATTATACCTCGGCGCTGTACGTTTTCATTGTCGGAACGCTCTTAACTATTATCACTGTCTGGAAACTGGATGTCCATATACAACCACCGGGTAAACTTATGTGGAGAAAAACGACCTTACTTTTAAAAAATTATGATAACTTAGCATTCGTCTTTGCTGTATTTATCTTAGGAACTTCCTGGGGCTTTAATCAAATATTTACTTTCTTATACATGGGAGATTTGGGATCTCCTGGCCTTCTTATTGGTCTTCTTAAGTCCGTGAACAGTTTATATGGATTACCGTTTCTAATGACTGCCCAGTGGTGGATCAAAAAAACCGGTACAAGAAATATTATTGTGTTGGCATTCTTAGCTTATGCAGTGCAAAACATTGGACTTTCCTTCCTCATCAATCCTTGGTTTTCTTTGCTGTTGGAAACTATGAGCATATTAACGTATCATTTATCATGGGTAGCAGTCATGCAGCATTGTTATGATATTTCTCCAGAAGGACTGAGAATGACAGTTAATGCTTTTATTGGTGGACTTCATTTTAATTTTGGTAAGTCTGTTTAATGTATATTGAGTTTTCTCAGATATATATTGCACATTTAGCATGCATTTAAGCAGTGGGTTTGAAATTTTAATTACAGTCAAAATAATTATAGTTAAAATGTTCAGTATTTTATTTTCTAAACTTTATATTTTCGCTGTTCCCAAACATGCTAAGCGTTGTTTTTTATTTCTAAATAAAAGCTTAGAAACTGAATTAATATATAAGAAAAATTGTTTATATGATGAAAGCATTCAATGCTTGGAAAAAGTTGTAAATACAAATTTTTTCGAAGAAGTTATGGTTTTGTGTTTTGACTGTTTCATAGCGTTTTACAGTTTAAATATTCACGTATTAAAATAACAAAAACTTCAAATTGTCAGCGCTGAAATTCTTAATATTAACAACGATCACACTTACTTGATTACAACCCAGTTTATGTTAGTACAATATAAAAAACGGAATTTTTGGATTACAACTGCTCTTCAAAAATAAGTACTGCAGCTGTTGATCATTCTTTATAAAGATTCTAGATACATATCATCATTTTCTAAATATTAGTTCTATGATAGGTTTTTTTTTTGTTACTAATGGGGTTTTCTTGTGTTTAGATAAAAATTGTAAATGAATCAAGCATTTTAATAGTTAATTTTCTTTTACGTTGATATCTGTGTAGAGATTTTAGAATGTAAATAAATTAGGATTTGAAAACTTGAAATCCAGTGGCTTATGATCCTGTTCATAAATGTATTTTATTTAACATTTACTCATTTGTTGCTGTTTTTCAACATGCGTGGGATGTTCTATAATTTCTTAGCCTAAATGTCGTGTAACACTTGTGGGATGACGAAATGCGATTAAATGATTGCATCATTTTTTGGAGGTGAGTCATTAGGTTATTTGGAAGCAGGAGATGTGAAAAAGGAGCAAAGCCTTCGCCGGGAATCGAAACGGACTTCTCGGTCACGCGTCGAGCGTGCTGACTACTACACCACGAAAGCATGCTAAAAAGGGTGAAATACCTTATATACTCCTCCTTTTAAAGGGCGACTGGGGATTAGGGGGTCCAATCGCCAAATCCTGATGGTGGAGAATCATCATCCACCACCTTTTTTTAGTTCGGGCCCCAGTGTAGAGTCATTAGGTTATTTGGAAGCAGAAAAAATGAAAAATGAGCAACGTCTTCGCCGAGAATCGAACCACGGACCTCTCGGTTACTCACCGAGCGTGCTGACCACTGCACCACGAAGTCATGCGAAGAAGGGAGAAATACCTTATAATGTTATTTGATTTTTGGCGGTACTAGTCGGTGATATCTAATAATATTAAAAATATCAAATATCGTTCGACGACTGAGTTACTGACAATGGAAGATATAACACTTTCAAATATCACGAACGCATGTTTGCAGTCTATGGTGATAGAGCGTCTCCTATGCTACTACCAAAAATCTGGCTGCCATGTTTAGACGGGAAAGAATATCAGTAGAATGTATTCCGAAATCAGACCATAGTGTAGCAGTGTGTGACTATCGAAGAAGTGTTGTTAAGGAATATGTGTTGTTAAATAGGTGAGCGATGGCTTCTAAGAAAGCTATAGAAACGGGCATTAGTCCTGGATCCTTGAAAACATTTTGCCTGAACGATCGAGAGATTTGCGCCATATGAATAATCAGAATGCTGACAGTAGAAATGATGAAATACTTAATCAAAAACTTTTGAGAACTATTTTCCAGGAATAAACCTAATGAAAACTGTTTATAAATTGCTGGTGACAAGATATGAAGCATGGTTTCGCCGCTGTGATAAAAAAACAAGAGAACTGTTTTGATAAAATTATATAAAAACACAGTGAATCTTTCCGAATTCTTAGGATTACAGGGTAGAAATATTTTGGAAGATTTTAGGCGCCAGTTTTTGGGATGAAGAGGAATAACGTTTGTTGATTATATGCTATATAACACCGCGATAATAGATGCTTATTATGCCAGTCTGTTGACTCAGCTCCGACAGTTGGCCAAAGGAAATGGCAAAACAAAAAATAGTAGCTTTCGTACAATAGTACTTCAGCGCTCAAGGCTGAGATTTTCTAGGTTGTTAATGCGGATTTTAACTTCTTTTTATCCACTTTATTCCGCAGGCCTTAACCAAAGTGACTTTTTCTAAAAGGCCGAAGCACGACTGAGTTAGAAGCTGTGGCAAAACACTTTTTTCTGCTGAAATCCAATGCTAAACGAATCGGATTAAATAAGTGCATTGTCAAATTAATCATATGTGCATTGAAAGTCAAATGGAATTATCTTCTACAAGTGTGTTAGTCTTAAAAGTTGTTGAACGCCTCCATATATGCTGTATGGAGGCTATTGCAATTTAACTTATATTTAAAATTTACGCATGTAATCTATACTTTGTATCCTTATATATTTTGTTACTGTAAAATTAGGTGATTTATGAATTATACGTATTTCCAGCTATTTTTCTAAAGAAATGTAACAACTCCTATTTTTTATTGGCAGGTCGAAGTTCCGGAAGTTTAATAGGAGGCACAATTATGAGTAACCTTGGTGGTCGTGTTGCCCATAGAGTAATGGGTGGTATTTGCTTGGCTTCTGCTGCAATGTATAGTTTATTTCTCTTCTTTAATCGTAGATATATTAAATGTGATAGCTGAAGTACTGGTTTTATTTACATCACTGATGAATGGCATGTACAGCATTGCAATACAATTAAACTGGATACCTACGTAGACTCCAGTTTTACAGTTGCAGATTTTCTAGTACTTTTCGCATCCAAGTTGAAAACATTGGACAAATAGACAGTAAAAACTTATTCATCACTTGCGATTAAAGGGTATATATTTATAACATATTTTCATTAAAATGTGTTTTCTTTCTTTTTCTGTGTGTATTTGATTATTTGACAAGTATTTATTTATAAACACTATTTCTAGCGTTGCAGAATTATTACAAAATAATTCCATTATCATGTACCTATTTGTTTTTCAATTTATTACAGCCTTGTCACTAGAACATATTCATAAATTTTTATTAAAATTTAGCAATATATCTTTCCGTGTGACAGGAGGAAACTGAAACATAATGCTATTATCACTGAAAACTTCAAGACGGTATTAAACCTAGAATTTTCGATACAAATTTCAAATCTAGTAAAGACAGAATTATCAAAAAACAAATATTGGTCAAATCGGTAAATCAGTTAGAAATTCGAAATAAATTTTATTTAAAATATTTTTTCGTGCTCTATTCCCTAGTGCAAATAAATGTTCTACTTTATTTCCTGAGGGTTTCTGGACCAAGCGCAAAATTTGCGAGTAAAATTTCGTAGCTCTAAGCATCACTAATGAGTTTCGTAACATCAGCAGAAGAAAAGATTCTATTCCAATCTAAAAAACAATCTCTCACTAACTTTGCTGATTCTTTAGTAGTCGTTCATATACCACCATTTGATGTGTGACGTTTGATTCCCAGCTTTAGTAAGATTTCGCAGTTGAAGAATGATTTTTCTTAAGTGGAGTTTTACCTAGAAGGTCATAATTTTAATAACACTTAAGTGATTCAGGAAACCGCAGCTACAGATTTAAGTAGCGTTCCAAGCCATGAGTTCTACAAACGAACCAAGGAAAATTTGTATAAATGTACACTACGCAAAAAAAAAAGACAGTTCTATATCTCTCGTTCTACTGGGCCGACTAACGAAATTCAAACTGCGTTTTTCATATCTTGAAAACGCGTCTTAACGATATATATTAGATTTATATATAGCATTGTCTTAACATAGGTATTTTGACACAAAATCGGACTTTTTCTGAAATAACATACCAATTTTTTCCATATTTTCGATTCTACGACTCACATTATGCCTAGATGTTAAATTTGTTATTTTCGGTGAGAAATTTATGGCTAAATTTAAAAATTTTTCTTGGCCGATGTTTTTCAGTTATTCATTTGGCGAACTTCTTAATTTATAGCAACCTATTTTCCTTTACTTTTTTTCATTGCCCATGAGCAGAAAAGAAAAAGTCATCGTTCATACTTTCAAATAATTTTAACAGAGTGCGTAAATCACATTTTCGTCATTATCTCTTATAATAAATAAGCCATTTTTCAAAACGAGCCAAAGTTTCAATTGACGTATATCTTAGGAAATTTAAAAAAAAAAACTCTAATATTTTGCAGGTACCTTAGAAATACATCTGTTTTAAGATGATGGTAAAGGTTTTATAGATTATAATTCAGAATGTTTTTCGAAAAATTTGTAAAAATAATTTCAAAATGCAAATTTAAAAAATAAATCATAAAAAAGGGCGAATTTTATTTTTAATGAACCTAAATTTAGAAATGTGAAAGGAAAAATCAAATTAGTTTAATAAAAAAAGAGATATTCAGAACTATATACCAAATTCAATTAACGTGGAGGAGCTAAGATTTTGAGAGCTAATTTTTTAAAAACTACTCTTGCGAGTGATAGAATCGAAATAAGGAAACATATTGGCACGTTATTTCAGAAAAGTCCGATTTTGTGTCAAAATACCTATATTAGAACAATGCTATATATAAATCTAATATACACTCACGTTTGTGAAAATTGCAACACCAAGAAGGAATCGTCATAATTGAATGCAATTTAATACACAGTTGAGTGGTAGTGGTACAAATAAATGATTAAATGTTCAAAGCAAACAAACAAGAACAAGAGATCAGAATCAGTATTTTGTGTGGCCACCGCGCGCCGCAATAAGTGCTGCTACACGACGTGGCATGGAGTCAAACAAAGTTTGAATGTCTGACTGAGGAAGAGCATTCCATATCGTTTGTACGCGTACCCAAAGTTCGTCTGCAGACGCAACAGGACGAGGATCACGAGCAAGACGCCGACCAATGACATCCCACACATGTTCAATTGGCGACATATCCGGGGAACACGCAGGCCAAGGAAGAAGCTGTACCTGCTGCGCTGCAAAGAAGGATTTAACAATCCGAGCAGTATGAGGGCGGGCATTGTCCTGTTGAAATACAGCGCCTGGCAAGCTTTGAAGGAAGGGAACAGCTTCGGGCTGTAGAACTTCACGGATATACCGGTTGCTGTTCAGATTGCCCACAATTCGTAGCAATTGAGATCGTCTATGATATGCTATGGCGCCCCAGACCATAACTCCGGGTGTTCGTCCACTGTGGCGTTCGATAATGCACTCCGGAAGGTGGCGTTCACCGGCATAGCGTCTGACACGAATGCGGCCATCATGGTACCACAAATTAAAGCGGGATTCGTCAGAAAACACGACATGCTGCCAATCAGCACGCCAGTCTCTATGCTGATTGGCCCATTGTAGCCGCAGGCGGCGATGGTCGTGCGTTAGGGGGATCCTGTATAAAGGAGTCCGTGCGCGCAGTCCACACTGCAGCAGACGTCTACGAATTGATGAAGCACACAATGAAACACCTGTAGCTATTGACCACAGTGCTGCCAATTGTCTAGAGGAAGCTGTACGGTCCGTCCGCGCCATGCGGACCAGGTGTCTATCATCGCGAGCTGACGTCACATTTCGGGGTCCACTCCCGGATTTCCGAGTTGTCCGACACTCGTCCGTCCACTGCTTCCAAACGCGCATCACTGTGCTGCTGTTACGCTGCACACGAGAGGCTACTGCACGATACGACAATCCAGCTTCACGAAGGCCGATGATTCTCCCTCGTTCAAACTCTGTAAGTTGTTCAAATCTCGCTCTCTTTCGTCGACGAGGCATAAGTACAGATTGAGTTAACGTTTACCACTAGCAGATAACCACCGATAACCATACACGCCTCGCTACAGCCGTCTATTTATTCGGATCCATCAGCCGTTCAGAGGGCGCTGCTCAGCATACGCATGCGCTACGGATTTGCAATTCTAATCATTTGCATATCATGCGCTACTTTGCATTTCCTGAAAATTTCAGCTCACTCGCGTAAGTGCTTCATGGTGTTGCATTTTTCACAAACGTGAGTGTATATCCTAAGTCGCGCTTTCGAGACATAAAAAAGGAGAGTTGAATTTCGTCAATCGGCCCAGTGGAACGAGAGATATAGAAGTGTCCTTTTTTTCCCCGCAGTATACTAAAGATAATGTAGGCGTACAAAGACTGTATGGTGAAGTTTATGTAAAAAGTTGTTTTCTCAAACCTTCGTTTTTGTACGAAGTTAGCGTGAAAATTTTGGGAATAAATTTTATACTTCGTATTATTTAGACAAAATTGTGCTTTATCTAGAGATTTTTAAGCGATTTGTTCGTTATTTGCAATTATTAAGCGTTGAAAGTGCATTTAAGTTTTATTTTGTGACCCTCCAAATTTTTTATTTCTGGAACTACAGTCAAATTATTATTGTGTGTTTCTCTACAACATAAAGGTCTTAATTTTTGCTTGTTTCATTTTATATCTAGGTAAACATACCTACTCATTTGGGCAAATTTAACCCGTTAAAGATCCATAACACCTTCCTTTTCTGTAGCGCAACTGCGAAGTAATATTTTGGGGGGTTTATGAATTATTAGTACTGTTATATTAATAAAATCACGAATGAATCACAAGCATAAATAACGAATAATGGCGGGAAAAACTTCGACAAGCATTTATTTCACATACTTCATTTTCTGAAATATTACAAGCGAATAGTCTTAGATGCCAGAGACTGGTTCATGTGTGTACAAGTAGAAAAAAAACCGTAGAAAATCTCCCATTATAAATTTATTTCAGTAATTTTAAAAACTCATTTCTCATTAAAATATTCATTTCGCAAACGCTTATTAGTTCAGCAAAAGTCTCGAATACATCTTTAACAGATAGTTTGAAAAATAGTTATAATTTCTCATTTTTCTTTTATTACATTATATTGTTGTCTTATCCATGTATTTCTTGGAAGAAGGGTTCCACTTCCACCCCCCCCAATTTTGAGGAACAGCACTCCCCGGGGTAGCCCGACAGTCTCTCACCCGTCTCCCTTGCCACCAAACCACACGAGAGGACTTTCGGCTCACCGTATATTTAGACTGTCCCCATGCCGCAAAGACACTATACAGTTACAAACATCAGTGCCTTCTCCGAGATTCGAAACCATTCCCTTCGGTACAGCAGAAGGTTGCTCTAACCACTAGACAGTCTGGATGCCATTACATTACACTATTTTACATTATTTTTATTTTATTCTCACTGATGATTCTCAGACGCATCCATATGATTTGATGCTTCTGCTACTCAATTTTTCTTCCGCTACTCAATCGACGGGACTCGAACCTCGGAACTCTCGAATACGCGCCGAGTATGCTGAACATTACATCACGAAGGCATGCTAAGAAGGCGGTAGAAATATCTCATAAGCATAATGAATGTATCTAAAAAAATGCATTAGAAAGCGAAAGCAGCGAAAAGAAATTTGCGAATCAAGTCACGACTTAAAGATTGCCGAAGAGATGAAAGCACGTGCAATGCATGTGCGAGACTCTGCTAGCATTTTCTATTGTCTTGGCAAAATTTTCGATGACCCAACACATTCGCTTTACATTTAATTTCTAATAAGATCCTAACAATGGCCTTTACGGCTTAAATACTAAATTTCTTGCTGAGAAAGGCAATTGCCAGTCTTCCGCCCTTCTCTCGAAGTGTAATATGAATTTGTAGAGTGCATAAAATGGTAATAATCTAATCTAACTTAGAATTACTCACATTCCTGAATTTTGCCTTTAATTTAGTTAAACAGCTTGTTTCATTAACGTAATGAACGCTATCCGAATAATAATTAGTGTATTCTTAGAGCGCACAGTAGTGTTTTAAGGCAAATTTTAGCTCAATATTTTTCAAATTTTTTGTTTCCAAATTTAGTTGTAAAAATTGAGAAAAACATAGAGAATGGGAAAAAAATCTTTAAAACAGAGCAAATATTTTATGTTCATTTTATGTCATAAAATATAACAATAAATTATATATTGATATAACAATAAATTTATATAAATTCCTAATAGGGAATTTATATAAATTTATTGTTTCATATTACTGAAAATTCGAGAATATTTCTTTTGCGTTTTTTTATTTTGAGTATAATTTTTGTACATCATTTACCTCTTTACATTTTATATGATTTGTACAATTTTATGCATTAGACCGTAGACAATTCGAAAATAGTTTCACCAGAATCGAAATTATCCCTGCTAAAAATGCCAACATCAGAAATTTGATAGCCAATTTGTAACAATGACCTCCAGGCATCATTTGCCTGCAGAACTACGATGGAGAGCCATTGTGAGGCAAAGTCAAACAGAAGTGGCCAGATGGCTAAATTTGAGTCCTTCTGTGTTTCATAGACTTTGGAGGCAATTTCAAACCACGGATTCGGCTTCTAGGAGGTTCAGCCAAGGAAGGCCAACTGCTATGACGAGCACCAATGACTGATATTTGACATCATGTGCAAGCAGAAATAGAACCGCTACTCCAACTCTTCTTAGATCCTCTTTTGCTGGAGCCACCGGAAGGTTGGTGTCAACGTCAAATCTGAGTATAAGACTTCACGAAGGTGATCTGTATGCGAGGCGACCAGCCATTTGTGTGCCGCTCACGTCACGCCATACGAAGGACCGTTTACAATGGGCACGACAACATGTCCGAATGGACGCCTGATCAATGGAGGGCTGTTCTCTTTACGGAGGAGTCCACGTTTAGTCTAGAAAGCGACAGTAGGCGTTATTTGATATCGATAGAACCTGGAACCCGTTATCATCCATCAAACATCCGTGAAAGAGATGCATACGGAAGAGACAGTGTCTGTGTTTGGGGTGGCATTTCTTTGAGTGGACGTACAGACCTCCATGTCTTTCCAAGGGAACCTTGAATGCTCAGATTTTTAGGGATGACGTCCTTGATGCTTATGTGTGCGCATATGCCGGAGCAATAGGTGATGCTTTCCTTTTATAGGATGACAACGCAAGACCACACAGGGCTCGCATCGTAGATGATTATCTTCGACAAGAAACAATTATACGCATGGAGTGGCCATTGATCCCCGGACTCCATCCCGGGATTTGAATCCTATCGAGCACGTTTAGGATGCTTTAGGGAGACGTCTAGCTGCTCTCAGTACGCCTCCTCAGACCCTTGCCGCTCTTGCAACTGCTTTGCAAGAGCAATGGCTGTATGGAACTGATAGACCGCAAAATTGAAAGCATCAGACATGTGCTGTATTGCTTCCAGAGGCAATCATATCCCATATTGAAGGTACTTTTCCTATAGCAAACTAACAACTTCGATTTGTTCCTTTTATACATGTGCTAATTTCTATACTATCATAATTGTCTGGTAATTTCTTTTTATGTCATTTGATACCTTACTATGTGTTGTATATTGTAGATAAATTTCATAAAAGTCTACAAATAAGTTTTTCAGTAATCGTGATTTTTGTGATTTTTCCTTAATATATGATAACCAGTGTATTAGAATTATACAGGATGATCCAAAAGTCGTCCATATGAAACTTTCAAACTTTGTGGTAGCGCCCAAATGAATGGTAATGGTAAATTCTTTCATTAACTGCTGCAAGTAACACCCCGATACTGCTGCAAGTAATACATTCCTTGAAATTTCATTTGCAATTTGTACCGTTAGTTTAAAAACATTTGTATAGTTTAAGATGGAAATGAGTTTTCCGAGGCTGAAAGAATTTTTATGACCTTTATGACTGCAGAAAATATTGCTGCGTTAAGCCCAAGTATTGCAATAATGGATCTTAGAAATACAGATTGCGCTGGACTTCTGCAATTCTGTTTTCGCACAATTGATTATTAGTAGAAAATTATTCGCTTACTTGCAGTCGATCCCTCGCAGCGTAGCTGGCACTTACTCACAGATCGCCTCCTAGAGTAGCGGGTTTTACCAACACTTTCTAGATAGTTATCTTAAATATTTTTTGAGATAGCGTTGGCTTTACGAAATCCTTGTGACTGACTACCGTTCCGAGTGAGGCGTACGTGATGCGTATAATTAGACTTCGGGACCGAATGTATACAATGTACACTGGTGTGCAAAACTTAAGCAATAGCAGGGTTTTTTTTGCCATAACTCCACGAAAAATCAACTGAGAGACATGAAATGCAGAAATGAAGGAGAGTATTATGTACGCAAAGGATTACGAAAGCATCGGAGCTGAAAAAGGAATCGTGACTCATGATTTCCTATACAAGAGGAAGAACAACAAGCAGATGTTTCTTTATATGGGATATGCCCTCCCCTCACTGCAATGGTTGCTTCGCACCGTCTCCGTATACTCAGAACCAGCAGGTGCAACATTTCTTGCGGTAGAAGTGCCCATTCCTCAATCAGCATCTGTTTGAGTTGTTGGGTGTTCTCCAGAACATGTACGCTTGCTGCAATGCGTCTCCCCAAACATCCCATAGATGCTCTATGGGATTTAAATCTGGGGACTACGCAGACCAATCCATTCGAGTGATATTTTCACTTTCCAGTAGCTCCTCAACAGCAAGAGTCCGATGTAGCCTGGCATTGTTATCCATAAGAATTAAGCCTGGGCCAATGGCACCTCGGAACAGACGCACATGGGGAAGGAGTACCTCCTCACAATAGCGATCCCCGGTTACAGACCCTCTGTCGAAAACGTGGAGCTCAGTTCGCCCGTTCAGCATAATGCCTCCCCAGACAAGAACTCCAGGACCACCGTTACGGTGTCTTTCCTTGATGTTACTGGGATAAAACCGCGTCCCGACCTCTCTCCAAATCGAAACGCGTTAAGAATCGCTTCTGGTACTGAACCGACTCTCATCCGTAAAGAGGACGAAACGCGTTAAGAATTGCTTCTGGTACTGAACCGACTCTCATCCGTAAAGAGGACACGACTCCATTGATCAGTTGTCCAGTCTGCACCACTGTAAACGGTGGCGTCGGTGACCAACTTACAACGGGAGGCAGCGTTCAGGACGGCGGGCGAATAGGTTCCTTTGTGAAGGCGTCTGGCCACAGTAAACCGCGACACTTGGCGCTCCGTTGCTGTACAGAGTTGCTGAGCAATGGCGCTTACTGACTGCCGTCGGCCTCTTTTCGCCTGCAGGACGATATATCGGTTATCTCCTGCAGATGTCGTCCTCGGGCGGCCACCACCAACCTTTCTAACAGCTGTACCTGTGGTTTGGAACGCTTTACAAGCGCGCAAAACTACACTTTTGTTGATTCCGAACTCTGCATCTACACTGATGACAGTACGCCCCTCCTCCAGCTTTCCGATCATTCTTCCACGTGTGAAGTCGTCCGATTTCTTCTAGCCATATTTCACGAACTGACTCACTGGTACTTGCAGCGAATATGCTGAATTGCGTCTCCTTCCTTCCTTTTATTCTACTGTTGAGCTGCGTGCGCCCACATCACACGTTTTGTGTACGCTCACGTCGCCTCTGACGTTTCGTTCCTGATACTTTCATACGCGTGACGTTTCTACTAACTTATGTGTTCATTGTACTGTTCTCCAGACCTCCTTTTCTGTAATTTCATGGCTATATGCTAAATTTTTACATTGTTGCTTAAGTTTTGCACACCAGTGTATTAAGCAGGTTTAGTATTGCGTCGATCCGCCGTGTGTTTTGCCAATTTATCTGTTTATGTTTAAGCATTTCGTTCTACAGATTTATAAACATAAGTGAGAAATGGAGAAACTGCAGTGTTGTTACGAACAAAAAGAAACTGAAGGTTCATAAACTTCATTCGATACAAAGATGGAAGTAATTAAACGTTCTCAAAGTGGTGAATCCTTTGTTTCAGTCGGCCGTTCGTACAGAAACTCTACATGCTCAGTTTTGAAAAAAATAGGAATAAAATTAAGTAATGTGTTTCCAAATCGTGGAAGTGTATCTTCTAAAATAATTTCTAAAGCACACGGCGTAGTGATGGATGAAATAGAAAAACATTCATCGTGATCATGTATTGATGATAAACATCAAAACAATGTCTCTTTTGAGCTGTTTAATTATTCAAGCTAAGGCTGTTACTTCGTAAGAAGATTGGAAGACTAGATTCTAAAATTCTAACATAGTGTTTCAAGCAACTAATGGGTGGTTCGACAAATTTAAAATAAGGTAATCCTTACAAAATATTAAATTCACTGGAGAACCGGCTGGTTCAGGTAAGATGCTGCCTGAGAATTTGTTTCTTCATTATTCAAAATTACTGTAGATCGAGAATATTCTCTTAGCCAAATATTCAATGTAGACGAGACAGGTTTATTTTTTTAAAAAATCTGATGTGTACACCACATGACTTTCTTGTACGCAATATAAATTATACGCATTTTTAGTTGCATTTCATCTAAACTTATTTCATTAGAGACATATTTCTCATTCGATTAATTCAATTCTCACTTCGCGACAAGGCAAAAATACATGAAACCTCAAAATATGTTAATTAAAAATTGCAAAATATGGAAAAAATTAAAACGTAAATGCAGATAAAACAATTTAAAAAACAATTTTTACAATTACAATTAGAGTTTCTACGCAAAAACAAGCAATTCGACCAGCGGGCAAGAAGGCAGATTTTTCGGTGCACAAAATAAAAGTTTACTTTCGGTCTCATTCAGCAAAAACACACTGAAGGCGTAGACACTGTGCTAAGTCAATATATGGGATATTTAATAACTTGAATGATAATTCCAGAATGGATTAAGTATGATTTAATTCGCAACAATAAAAGAAGTTATATTTGTTGATGCGAAGCTTAGTTTCTCTAGATTGGCAACAAATCCAGTGTTGTGCTATGTTTCAAATGTAAACAAGTATGGCTGCTATGTAAAGGTAAGAATGTATGGCCAAAACAATTAGGCTTAGCTGCACCTAAACATTTTTTAAATTGTTGGTAATTCTACAACTATTGCGTGGAAGTTAACTAAAGGCATAAAAACCTTATCCGGAAGATAAGCACAACATAATTCTATTATTTTTAAAGCTAAATCCGCACAGTTTGCCAACATATGAGAATAAAAGAACTGAGCTCACTGAGCCAAGTAACAGAGTGGGGATACATATGTATATATATATATACATAAATACACTCACGTTTGTGAAAATTGCAACACCAAGAAGGAATCGTCATAATTGAATGCAATTTAATACACAGTTGAGTGGTAGTGGTACAAATAAATGATTAAATGTTCAAAGCAAACAAACAAGAACAAGAGATCAGAATCAGTATTTTGTGTGGCCACCGCGCGCCGCAATAAGTGCTGCTACACGACGTGGCATGGAGTCAAACAAAGTTTGAATGTCTGACTGAGGAAGAGCATTCCATATCGTTTGTACGCGTACCCAAAGTTCGTCTGCAGACGCAACAGGACGAGGATCACGAGCAAGACGCCGACCAATGACATCCCACACATGTTCAATTGGCGACATATCCGGGGAACACGCAGGCCAAGGAAGAAGCTGTACCTGCTGCGCTGCAAAGAAGGATTTAACAATCCGAGCAGTATGAGGGCGGGCATTGTCCTGTTGAAATACAGCGCCTGGCAAGCTTTGAAGGAAGGGAACAGCTTCGGGCTGTAGAACTTCACGGATATACCGGTTGCTGTTCAGATTGCCCACAATTCGTAGCAATTGAGATCGTCTATGATATGCTATGGCGCCCCAGACCATAACTCCGGGTGTTCGTCCACTGTGGCGTTCGATAATGCACTCCGGAAGGTGGCGTTCACCGGCATAGCGTCTGACACGAATGCGGCCATCATGGTACCACAAATTAAAGCGGGATTCGTCAGAAAACACGACATGCTGCCAATCAGCACGCCAGTCTCTATGCTGATTGGCCCATTGTAGCCGCAGGCGGCGATGGTCGTGCGTTAGGGGGATCCTGTATAAAGGAGTCCGTGCGCGCAGTCCACACTGCAGCAGACGTCTACGAATTGATGAAGCACACAATGAAACACCTGTAGCTATTGACCACAGTGCTGCCAATTGTCTAGAGGAAGCTGTACGGTCCGTCCGCGCCATGCGGACCAGGTGTCTATCATCGCGAGCTGACGTCACATTTCGGGGTCCACTCCCGGATTTCCGAGTTGTCCGACACTCGTCCGTCCACTGCTTCCAAACGCGCATCACTGTGCTGCTGTTACGCTGCACACGAGAGGCTACTGCACGATACGACAATCCAGCTTCACGAAGGCCGATGATTCTCCCTCGTTCAAACTCTGTAAGTTGTTCAAATCTCGCTCTCTTTCGTCGACGAGGCATAAGTACAGATTGAGTTAACGTTTACCACTAGCAGATAACCACCGATAACCATACACGCCTCGCTACAGCCGTCTATTTATTCGGATCCATCAGCCGTTCAGAGGGCGCTGCTCAGCATACGCATGCGCTACGGATTTGCAATTCTAATCATTTGCATATCATGCGCTACTTTGCATTTCCTGAAAATTTCAGCTCACTCGCGTAAGTCCTTCATGGTGTTGCAATTTTCACAAACGTGAGTGTATATATATACAAACACACACATGCATATATATATATATATATATATATATATATACGTGGGTGGGGTTGAAGATGATATCTTTTAGTAAATGACACTTCCCGACTTCTTCCACGCCGCAGAAACATTTAATAATATAAAGAAAAAGCTATAGAGATTGAATTAGATAACAGTGCCTTAGCGCCTTCTCGCGCTTGTTGGATACAAACACAGTTCTGCATCAGTTTTGCTATTTTAAATAGCCGCTCAGCGCCTAATCGCGCTCGCTACCATTATCACTACCTTCGCTCGGTTCTCTGACATCCTCGTCTCCACCTCGCTCTCGCTGCAGGCGCACAGGTGATGCCCTCTGGTGGCTATGGAGCTTAGGGATCCCATATATATATATATGCATTTTATGGAACCATTTGCAACCAAAAAGGGATGTGCACAACTACATGTTATAGCGGACTTATATACAAAATTTTGACGTTCTGAGGCTACTCGTTTTTGAGTTATGCGAGATATATACATACGTACGTACATGCGTATGTACGTAGGAAGGCCAGGAAAAAATCTATTCTGAATCCATTTTAAATTAGTTTTATAATTTGTTTTTTTAAAATAGTCTTTTATTCTGTCCTTATGTACAGATGTTAAGCAAAAACATTGTTAAATTGCATTCGATAGGGGTCAAAATTTATATTTTCGTTGAAATATGATATCCGGAATTTTTCGTGATTACAATATTTCCTTTACTTCGTACAAGAAAGTAAAAATGCCCAGTCATACCTTCTTGTTGAAGGAAGAATCAGTTGCCCCTGAACATAATCCGTTTGGACATAAACCCCTGAACATAAAGCAGTTGGCATTGCTCGTTGGTGGAAACTTAGCTTGTGATTTAAAATTGAAGCCAATGTTAGTCTATGAAACAGAAAAACCGAGAGTTGGAAAGGGAAAGACAAAAAATTGCTTCCAGTCATTTGAAAATCAATTAAAAAAGCTTGGGTTAACTGCGTTAATATTTAGAGATTGGTTTAGTTTTCGTTTCGTGCCGGTAGTTAAACAATATTGCCAAGATAAAAGGTTTACAATTTAAAGACTAATTAACCTTAGATAATGTCCCAGGACACCTAAAATCACCTCAAAGCATAGCTTTTCGAGGAATCTTTACTTACAAAAATTTTACATAGTTAAGTTCCATGATCATTACTTCCTTATACTCAAAACACAGACCTACTGGTTGACCTACTCAAAACACAGCGCTGAACCTTGCACCAGAAACCTCAAACTATTTCTGCGGCCAGAAACATTCAAATCATTTCTACGGTAACCCAAAGCTTAATAGGGAAGTTCCAAATGGAAAACATTTTCAGGTTTTATGTTTATTAATCCATTATCTTGTTATTTTTATCTTTACTGACACTTCTACTTTCGTCGACTCGCACCAGGGTGAAAATTAGTTAACGTATATACGAAGAGTGTTTAGGTGAGCACTTCTGGCAGTGACCGCTAACCTTCCTTTAACTAAATTTCGCACAGTTCTTAGAGTTACCTGAATTGGCTTTACCTTTTTATTAGCTGCCTCTGCACGCGTAAACAGAGGGCCTGAGTTAAAACTTGCTCTAGGACTTTGCAGTGTAAATTGTATCTTTTAAATTACTTAGAATTATATTAGCTTATAGACTTAGTTTGAAATACACAAATTGTGTAGTTTGTTTAGTTGAAGTTATATTGGGAAGATTTACTTTGAAGCTTTTACTCAGTTTATAATCATTTCTGTAAAAAACTAAGACAGCCTCGATATGACGTCTGATTTTCTACACGAAGCTCAAAGTTAGCTTAAATTTTACAGTTTCCGTACAACTTTAGTTACACTAAATTGCTAAAAACCGACAACTTCTCGTCTGTATTTGCTCGTAGGAAGATGGAACATACTTTCAGCACATAATGTATTAAACACGACAGAAAAAAACTGACAGAAGTACGGCTATGGCATTTTTTGTCCATTCATTCTGACTCGTGTTTTGGATTCAGCTCCGTATGAATAAGTCCTATTTGTTTCTGATAAAAGCTGAACGTTTATGATGCCTCTAATTAAACTCTAATGTATGTGGATACTGAATATTTAGGATGCCTGTAATTAGAGTCTTGCTTATATAAATACTGAACATTTATAATACCTATATAAACTCTAGTTATATGAATAATTTGTTATTATGTATCGCTCCAGCTATTCCTTAGCATTTAATATAAGCTTATTATTATATTCTGTGCTAATTATAAAAATTAGCAAAGAAATAATAAAATTGAAAAAATGAATTATAAAAAAATTATAAAAATTATAAAACAATTTATAAAAATGTTGATAAGTTAACATTAGAATTCCGTTCAATGCAGTTAGTAAAAATTAACCTTAGAGCATAAAAAATTCATACAGCTGTATATACTGTAGGGATTATTTTAATTTCCTAATAGTTACTTTTATTTTTTAACAGCTGGTAAAGACACTAGATTATTTCGATGCGGAGACGTGAAAAATGAGCAATGCCTTCGCCGGGACTCGAACCATGGACTTCTCGATCGCGCGCAGAGTGTGCTGACCGTTACACCACGAAGGCATGCTAAGGAGGCGGGAGAAATACCTTATATACTCCCCCTTTTAAAGGCGACTGGAGATTAAGGGACCCAGTCGGCAAATCCTGATGACGGACAATCATCAACCACCATCTTTTTTAGTTCGGGTGCCACTGTAGAGACATTAGGATTTTTGGTGCTGAGAGGAGTGAAAAATGAGCAGTGCCCTCGCCGGGACTCGGACTTCTCGAATACGCGCCGAGTGTGCTGATCATATCGCAATAGGGAAGGCATGCTAAGGAGGCTGCAGAAGTACCTTATAAGCTCTCCTTTAGTTCTTTGTTTCTCACCTACGATTCCCTACCAGCATGAATTTTCAGAATCGCGTTTTATGTATATGAAGTAGAACCAGTATTTAAGTCCCGGTCACTTTCGCAGAAGAGCTTAGAAGTTCTTAGTAGAGCGTGTTCTTCTTTCTTGGTCACGTGTTTGGCCACGTCGCTTTAGCTTAATTTTACTACGTTCAGCCGTATTGCTATGCGCCTACTAGGATTCGCCGATGATCGTACTAATGGTCAATTCTGTTAGTTATTGCTGTACAACTTCGGCTGGTTTTAATTTAGTTAGCATTAGATTAGTTTCTTATTTTCTATCTTGAGTTAAAGACCTAGTGGAGGCTTCTTGTAAGGCCGAGAGGGGCATTCTTTTAATATTTTGAGTTGAATAAAGGGTTAATTTAATCCTTCTTGGATTTTCATTTGCGTTAGCGAACTCTGCGCTACACAGATCACAAGTACTCTAGATGCCAAGGATAACCAAGTTAGCTAGAATCTTATAAGTAATTAGGCCTTTTACTGAAACAGAAAACGTGAAAAATATGTAATGCCGTCGCCTGGATTCTAACTCTGCATCTCTCTAATACGCGTCGAGTATGCCCCCAGCTACACTACAAGGCACGCAGAAAAGTAGGAGAAAATACCTTATACATTAATTTTATTTAAAAGTTTCGCCTACTTTAAGCAAAAAAAATAAATTATATTTATACAGCATTATTTATAAAGATATCCATAGAACTGTCTAAGTATTTATTTTTCAAAGAATGACATTTCAAGAAAAAAATTTGCATTTGTTTTAAGATAGAGTTTTTGCACAATGATTGAAATTATTTCGCAGTCATTTAGGAATATTGCTTTTATAAGATAACCTTTTTTTTTCTTCTGGAAGAAATTTGCTAAATCAGACTTTTAATGCTACATGTCTCCAAAACAAAAGGAAAGGACTGTTTTCAAAATGACTTGAAGAAATCAGAATTGTGCAAAATTTTAAACGAATTTTGTTTTCAAAGAATTAGAATGCTGAAATATGTCGTCATGGTTTCGCTTTTAAAAATTCTTGCAATTAGTTAATAAAAACCTGACATGAAATCAGTGTTCTCTTCTATAAATACGCTGTTGATTCTCATCAAAACTGTTTGAAATCAACACCAGATATTTTCTGTTTAACCATTGAAACTATCACTTACCTAACCAATTAATTTAATTGGGGTGTAACCTGTGAGCTATTTGCAATACAATTAACTTGATAAACTTAACAGTTCAAAATTTTGAATTGATACCGAGATGCAATGAATAATATTATTGTCAGAAACACTTTATCTGAACTCACATATATAATTGTAGAGACATTAGGTTATTTGGAAGCAGGAGATGTGAAAAATGACGAACGCCATCGCCGAGAATCGAACCACGGACCTCTCAGTTACGCATCGAGCGTGCTGACCCCTACACCACGAAGGCATGCGAAGAAAGCGGGAGAAATACCTTATATACTCCCCCTTTTAAAAGGCGAATGGGATTTGGGAAACCCAATCGCCAAATCCCGGTGATGGAGAATCATCATCATCCACCTTTTTTTAACTCAAAAAAATAAGCAGCGCCATCGCCGGGAATCGAACCACGGACCTCTCGGTTACTCGTCAAGCGTGTTGACCACTACACCACGAAGGCATATCAAGAAAGTGGGAGATATAATATTGCTTCTTGAGAAATATAAATGAATATTGCTTCTTGAGAATCTTCTTGAAATTAAAGAATTTGCTATAACTGAGGAAAATTCAGAAAAATTTGATGAACTAAGATGTTGCTCGCCATGCATCGTTATTAAGGTTGCAATTTTTATCGCAAAGAGCATTTTCGTTTTAATTTTTATCATTTTTATAGAACTATTAAAAAATTAACCAACATTAAACTAATCCTCAAATTTCAGAAAATTTCTAATTTGCATAACGATTATTAATTTATTTTCCGTATTTCAATAATTTTCATGCTTATTGAAATGTCAAAAAATGCTTTCATAAATTAAAAAATATGCAGATATTATATAAAAGAAGAAAACATGTGCACATGGAACATGATGTATCAAAATACTCCATTTAAAAAGAAGTCTTAATCTCATGCAAAAATTTTTCATGAGATCACCTTATAGCCGGCTCAATTTTTTTATTCTTATATGTTGGTAAATTTAGCGTTTTTTTATTTAAAAGGTTACTAAATTATATTGTTCTTATTTTCCGGTTATGGTCTTTATACCTTTAGTTAATCTGCATGCAATAGTTTTAGAATTATCAACAATTTAAAAATTTGAGTGGTGCGAAGCCTAACGAGGCCACTATTTGAAACTCTTTTTAGAATAGTGAATTAAGCCAGTTGGTCGACTTCAATGTCTTTCTGCCCTTTGGCCAAATTAATTGCTTACCCGTAGAAACTCTAATTTGAATTGCAAATTTGTTTTTTACTGTTTTAGTTTGTTTTTTACTGTATTTAGTAATTTCGGTTTTCAATGAAGCTTGAGTTTTTATGCATTTTTGTCTTTACGTGGAGTCAGAAATGAATTGATTGAATTTGAAACATATCTGTAATAAAGTTCGTGGAAATAAGTTTAAATGAAGTGCAGCCAAAAAAAGTGTATAATTTAATAGGCCTTACAAGGAAGTCATACGGTATCCACATCAACTTCCTTTAACTTAAAAATAACTTCCGTTCATAAATGCTCTACAGTTTGGATCATTGTTCGCGATACGACAGAATCGAGCTAGAAGAAATTGTGAATAAACTACTGAGTTTTAGGCTTCTGTTCTAAGACCTACCCCGGTTACTAAACGCAAACTTTCCTGTTATAATTCTGAAGTCATAATGCAATTACTTTACTTGTTTATTTCCCATGACAAACAACGATTCAATTGTAACTGTTAATTTTATAATATTGGTGGATTTTTCTTTCTCGAAGTAAATGAAAAAATTCCTAATAAATAGATTACGTTTGTTTTTTGAGTTAAATAATGTTTAACAGTAAACAATAATACCGTTCTTCTGAAATAATAAGTCATTTTGTAATAATAGTACTGGTAAAGCTGTGCTGGAAGGCATTAATGATGTAAAATTGATGACTTCTTCCTATACATTTCTTCTATTTGATATAAATCATCTCGAAACTTTATTCAAATACTGTTTCTTTCAGTAATATTTTATCTTGACTTTTCTGAAACTTTAAGAGGCAGCTGAGAAGAGATTATGAGTGGTTTTGCTTCTTTTCGGAATTTAACTCTTCTTTCGGAATCTAACTAACTGAATTATACAGATATGCATTTCTTTATGAATGAATTTTTAATGAATTCTTTTAACATTTTCGCCACTAGGAAAATTACTTTACTGAGATATAAACCTTTTATGATTATATGCATAGTGTCCACTATAAAGCATCAAATTTCAAGTTTTAACGCCTTTTAAAAAATTATCATAGCGTGCTAATCATTAGACCAGTGCACTATGATAATTTTCAGCACAGATATGATGATCGGTAAGGTGTGATTGATTAGTCAAGTAAGTTAATTTTGTATGGAAAAAACGTGTTAGTTATAATTCAGATTAAGAAAATATGTATAAATTATGTAAACCTTATTATTTATAAGGTATTTCTCCCATCTCCTTGGCATGCCTTCGCGGTGTAGTGGTCCGCACGCTCGGCGCTTATCGAGAGGTCCGTGGTTCAAGTCTCGGAGAAGGCATTGCTCATTTCTTCAGCTTCCTGGCATCGAAAATAACATAATGTCTCTACAGTGGCGCCCGAACTAAAATGGTGGTGGATGATGATTCTCCACCACTAGGATTTGGTGACTGGGTCCCCTAATCCCCAGTCGCCCTTTAAAAGGGGGACTGCGTTTCTCCAGCCTTCTTGGCATGTCTTCGTGGTGTAGTGGTGAGCACGCTCGACGCGTGTCGAGAGGTCCGTGGTTCGAGTCCCAGCGAGGGCATTCCTTATTTCTTCCTGACATCGAAAATAGCCTGATGTCTCTACAATATTAAATAAAAAAAAATGTCACCTGAAAGGATTTATGATAGTGCTTAATATGTAGGTACACGACACAATTATTTTTTTTTTTCAAATAGATAGGGATTTTTGCTTGGGGCAATTCCTGACGCAACTCATTAATCGTTTCGTGGTTGAGTACAAAGACTTTTAATACCTCTCATAAGCATCATCTTCTTTCTTCCATTTGGGCCAAATGCAATTACAAAATCATACAGTTCCTATGCCTTTTTTAACAATTTGTTTTTAACTTTCAGTACGTTAAAAGGATCTTTATCTTTTTCACTATCGCTGTTTTCCACGTCGGTTGGTGTTATAGCATTATTCAATTTTTTTGGTTGTCATTTCACGGTCGTCATTCTTGATCAATTTTTTATTTCTCCTTCTTCCATTCTAAAAACTCCTCACCTTCTGTTGCTTTTGTAATTCGTACGGTTCCCTTGCTTCAATTTTAATCGACGGGATTTCTTTAAAATGGTTGTTGACAACTTCCGGCTAGCGCTGACGCAGGCAAGTATTCGTTGCTGATGAATTCATTTGTCCCATGCAAGTTTAACCATATCTCTGCAACGAGTTGCTATGTTGAGTTGCTTCCAAAGTGACATTAACGAGTGTGTCGTGCTTTTCATCGTCTAGCGCTTTATTTGCAGAGATGTAAACATGCCTGGAAAAATGGACTTCAAATTTTTTTATGATTCTTGGCCTATTGGTTGGATTAAAGAAGTGGTAATTGATGGAAGGTGTAAAACCTCTACATTTTTATGCAATGTTGTCAGGGCTTCAGTACCATGTTCTGGAGCATTATAGAGAAAGCTCAGAAAACTGCTTTAAGTAATATTTGACTTCCCCAATGAAAAATTTCCAAACCAACCATTAAAGAAAACTATCGCAATGCAGCTGAGGCTCTCCAGCATAAGGCGTATAACTGAAATTCTCCCGTTGGACAAATTAGATGAAGACAATTAAGAAAACGCGTATACGCAAATTTGTGTTTCAGCCGAGGTCTATGCTTAGTTCATTCGTTAAATGAAGATATGTGCGAAAAATCGTTTAAGCATTATGTAGGGATTTATATTTATTTTAAATAACCAGTTAATTTTAATTTTAAGTTACTTTCCTATAAGCCTTCATTCCCCTAATTGTCAGTGCCAAAATATTTAAATTTGGTAGCGCGCGTAAGAAATGCAAATTCTACCAATGGAAGAATAAGTTAAATATCAACGTTCCAGTAGAGAGAGAGAGAGAGTCCGGGATATTGCCGTGCGTGCTTATACTCAAACTTCTGTTTAGCAGTTACCGCTGGTTGAAGTGGCTTAATCGCTATTATCTTGTTGCCACTAGACTCATTTACGCGCTATAGGCTACAGGATTATATGAGCTCTGTAGTTCAAGTCTTCTACTTGTGAATATCTCTAACTTTAAGTTTGATTATACTGTTTCAGTTACCGCCCAAGTTGAGGCGAAGTATGTTAGCGTCAAGTTGACGCATTGTAAATAAGTTAAAGAGTTTAATAAAAGGGCAGTTTTAACCCTTCCTCAGTGCAATCGCTATTTCTCAAGATTCTACACAACAGGAAGACAGTAGAATTTTACAATTAAATCAAAAAATTGTAAATTTTGAGAAATTAAGAAATTTTGAGAAAAACGCTTGCCCACATTGCATTGTCATGAACAAACAGTGTGTGCACAAAATTTGAGCACCATAGCTTATTAGGAAGTAAATTGCTTATGCGTAAAAAATTATTCAAAAATTGCTTATGTAATAAATTTTTACGCATTTAATTTTACGAGTTTTCTTTCTTTTTTTATGAAATATAACAACCCGTAAAAATTTATTTGAGTTTATAAGTAATCTATATATAAAAAAAAGAAAGTCTGTTTGTTTGTCTTCTAATAACTCAGTCACTACTATAGCTATCATCACCAAACTTTTTACAAATTCTTTTCTGGGTCCTGGAAAAGGTCAATGGCCACTTTTTTTCGAAAAACAAGTGGCTAAAATCAGAGACATTAATTAAAAACTCGGAAAAACAGTCATTTTCGCCCTCATTTTTCCGAGTGACAATCTCGCATACTGGAGATGAAAATTTGCTTTATTTCGAGAAGCGTCGCCAATGTTCGCCTTTGTTGATAAAAAAATCTTTAAGTTTTACGACGGAGTAAAAGTAGCTTTGCCAAACATTAAGTACATTATTCCCGATTCCAAAAATTCATCGGAAGCCTTTTCGGCTATTCCCATCTTCCTAATCAGGCGAAATATTAATTAAAAACTCTGAAAGCGTTAACTTTCGCACATATTTTTCCGAGTGGCAACAGCGTTGCGCGTTGGAGATAAAATGCGTTATTTCGAAAAGTGTTGCTACTGCTCACTTTCAAATTATAGAGTTTGTTAATCAAAAATTTGTAATTTTTACAAAATCTATATATATAAAGAAGAATGCCTATTTATGTGTTCGTTTGTTTGTTCGCGTTATTGATTTCGGATCAATTATGATCAATTTTTTGCCGCATTTAATCGATTCAAATTGAATGTAGGTGGATTATTGGCTGAAACTTCAGCTCTTATGATTAGAAAGCCGAAAATTATTAAAAACTGCATGCCATTGTTGCTGACATAATGAGAGAGAATTAGTTTATTTTTCTATCGAAACTTATTCTCTTAAACTTTTATGTGGGTTCCGTATCGCATCAGTCTGAAAATTGTATGACTATGAATCGTATTTTTTGCATTGTTATTAGAGAAGGATTACAGCGATATCGTTCTCTGTGTTGTTAGATGCATCAATCTAACAACACAAAGAACGTCAATCTCAATCTGACTTAACTGGCATCGGGTATTTCCGCTAGTTTATATTATAAAGGAAATTTTAGATTTCTGTAACATAAAAAGAAAAATTATTTAACTATAAATTTTCTTTAAACATAAGTTTCATTAATTTACATTATTTGCGGAAGGCCATTTAATTGGTTTTCATGTCAAAGTGTGACATGAGAATTATAATCTTCAACAACAGTCATAACTGGACAAAAATGTTCCTTTGTAATTCAAGAATAATCATAACCTGCGAAATAATTCTAGGAATACAGATCGTTAAAATATCACAATGCAATTCATTTCTTTAACAATTATAGCAATGCATATGTTAAAAGCCAAAAAAAAAAAAAATATTTCCAAGACAATAATAGGAGTGTGTGCAATTATTGGTAAGTATCTTTTTCATTTTCTAACTTAGAAGACAGTGTTTTCTTCTTTATCTTTCATATGGAAAAGAAAGAGTAATTTAAAAGTGCTTTCAGATAATTAAATTAACTGTCGCATTCTACGTGAACGTTTTACGTGCTATATAGGAAACGTGTGCGAAATAATCAAGAATCCCTTACCGAAACGACTATCAGCCAACTTCAAGCTCGATTAGTGCTGCCATCTGTTGTGTATTTTGTTAATAAACAGTTACGACTTCTGAGATATTTTTGTTTTTACTAGAATTTTAAAACCAAATTTGTATTCTTTTATTTTGCCTTGTAAGACTCAAAAAAGGAAAATCTTTTTTATTTTTCTGAGTAGAATTATGAAGAAAATTATATTTCCATGAAAACGCAATTAGTGATTTAAAACGTTTAATGTAAAAGCTGATTAAATAAAAGGTAAAGATTTCTTTTGTGTGTGTGTGAGTTAAACTGACATCATTTATACACAACTAAGTCAAAAGATCATTTACCCAGAAAATTTTGTCACAATGAAACATTTTGATGATCGCAAAGAATCACTATTCGTACTTCCCGTAGAATGATAGAGCAATGATCAAAATCGCTGAAACAACCTTGTATTTGGCGTACATTTATTAAAACACTCAATCGATTTCGACGGCAGCTACAGGTCCCTCCTCATCAGGGTAGCCTGAGCTGTTATTGACGCTTCCCCCCCTCAATTAATTAAGTAATTTTGCAGTGTTTACACTTTGGTATAGTCTGTCTCGTTATTATATGCATTAATGTCTTCAAAGTAGATGCAGAATCGATTTTTGTAGACAGTGTTGAATGACATTGAGTACATGTTCAAATTCCAAATAGCGAAACATATATCTAGATATCGATAGAAGGATAATATTGCTACAGAGAATTTGTAACTCAGCTTTTGGGAAAAATTATTCAGTAGTACATCCCCCCCCAAAAAAAAAGACAGTTCTATATCTCCCGTTCTACTGCGCCGGTTGACGAAATTCAACTTGCGTTTTTTATCTCTCGAAAGTGCGACTTAAGATATGTATTAGGTTTATATATAGCATTGCTCTAATATAGGTACTTTGACACAAAATCGGACTTTTCTGAAATGACATGCCAGTTTTTTCGATATTTCGATTCTACGCCTCAAATAATGGAAAACTGCCAAGTTTTGTAAAAATCTAACGAGTAGAATTTTACAAAATAGCTCAGCTCCTCGATGTTAGTTGAATTTGACATATACTTATTAATATCTCTTTTTTACTAAACTTATATTTTATTCTTCATTTCACATTGCGAAATTTAGATGCCTTCCAAATAAAATTCACCTTTTTTATAATTTATTTTTTAATTTATAAATAATAAATTTTTCGAAAAAAATTTTGTATTATATAACCTATAAAATTTTTAACATGATCTTAATGTAGATGTATTTCTAGGCTCAACTGCCAAAAATTAGAGTTCTTTATTCACAATTTTCTAAGCTGTACCTGAATTTACATATTGGCACGTTTTGAAATTTGGCATATTTATTATAAGCGTTAATAACATCAAACGTGGTTTACGTACTTTGTTAAAATTATTTAGTAACATTATCAACGATGACTTTTTTTTCCTCTCGTCTACAATGAAAAAAATCTGATGTATACACCACATGACTTCCTTGTACGTAATATTAAATTATACGAATTTTGTATTTCATTTAAACTTATTGGATTTAATTAAATCTACTTCGTCGACAGCGCATAAACCACAATAGAAACAATGCTGTACTCTTTAAAATTCTGTGCACTATTTGTTTACCATAGCGGCATTATCGCGCTAGGTTGACTTGACAGCGTTACATCTCATTCATTTTATAATTCAGAATGCACCAGAATTACGTATACGATCTGAAGAATTATCTAATCGTTGCAACATGCTCTATTTAAATACACTATAATAAATCTAAAACGAGGCGCAAAAGAAATTAAAGAGAAAAAACGTTTTTCAGAGACGATTCAGTATTTCTCATTCAATTAATTCAGTTCTGACTTCGCGACAATACATAAAAACTCAAAATACATAAAAACAAAATACATAAAAACTCAAAATATCTATATTAAAAATTGCGAAGTAAATCTTAAACACTGAATAAATAATGCATGGAGCATTCCAGAATTGATTATGCATGATTTAATTCGGAATAATAAAGGAAGACGTTATTTTGTTGTTGCGAAACTTGGTTTCTCTAGATTGGCAACAAATCCACTATTCACCTAAGTTTCAAATGTAAACAAATATGACTGCCATGGGGAAAATGATTAGGCTTAGTCGCCCATAAACAACTTTTAAATTGTTGATAATTTTATGAATCTTGCTTCAGATTTACTAAAGGCATAAAAACCTTAAGCGGAAGATAAAAACAACATAATTCATTCATTTTTAAAGCAAAAAATGCGGAATTTACCAACATATAAGAATAAAGAAAAACAGCTCATTGAGCCAAACTACACAATGGGTATATACGAGGCGTATTCGGAAACTAAGTACCGTTTTAAAAAAAAAATAGTAAAACAATTTTTTCGAATCCAATTTTATTTTTACATGAAAATACATGTCTTAAACTATTTTTCAACCTAGTTTCCGCCAATGATCAAACACTTGTCATAGCAGGTGACCAGTTTTTGTATACCATCGTCAAAGAAACTTCCCGCCAGTTTCGATAACCACGACTCCACAGCATGTCATCGTCAGATCCAAAGCGCTTGCCACCAAGCTCGCCCTTCATGTGCAGGAACAAGTGATAGTCGGACGGCGCCAAGTCCGGGCTGTACGGCGGGTGATCGAACTGCTCCCAATGAAACTGTCGAATTAACGATTGAGTGACACCAGCAGTATGGGGCCGAGCATTGTCATGGAGCAACACAATTCCTTTACTGAGCATTCCTCTTCGTTTGTTTTGAATGGCACGCCTTAGTTTTGTTAAAGTCTCACAATATCGTGCCGCATTAATGGTTTCACCTCTGGGAAGAAATTCAGTAAGCAAAACGCCTTTCCTATCCCAGAAGACAGTGCACATGATTTTTTGTGATGACATTGTCACTTTGAACTTTTGTTTTTTCGGAGAATGAGTGTGTCTCCACTCCATCGATTGTTGTTTCGATTCTGGTGTGAAATGACACACCCAAATTTCATCACCTGTCACAATTTGGTTTAAAAAGTTTTCTCCCTCATCACTGTACCGCGTGAGAAATGTCAGAACACTACCAAGTCGCTTTGTTTTGTGAACATCAGTGAGCATTTTTGGAACCCATCGGGAACACAGTTTGCGATAATTCAAGCGGTCAGACACAATTTCGAACAAACCAGTACGTGAAATTTGTGGAAATGAATCTGAAAGAGTTGTCATTGTGAAGCGTTTGTTCTCATGAATTGCTTCATCAACTTTCCTTACCAAATCATCGGTGACAACAGATGGCTGACCACTCCGAGCCTCAGCGTGGACATTTGTTCGACCTGCATTAAACATTCTTACCCTCTTTCTCACCATTCCATCACTTATCGCGTATTCACCGTAAACTTCTGTCATTTGACGATAAATTTCGGCTGGTTTAACATTTCTCGCGTTCAAAAATTTAATCACGGCAAGAATCACGCCTACCACAGCGCTGCGACGGCGCTAGAATTGAAACGGTACTTAGCTTCCGAATACGCTACGTATATATGTACTTTTGGTGCGGCCCATTGCAAACAAAATAGAAACTGCCCATCTATATGTTATAGCAGTCCTATACATAAAATTTAACGTTCTGAGATTACTCGTTTTTGAGTTATGAGAGATGCGTATATAAGGTATTTCTCCCGCCTTCTTCGCATGCCTTCGTGGTGTAGTGGTCTGCATGCTCGACGCGTAACCGAGAGGTCCGTGGTTCGATTCCTGGCGAAGGCGTCGCTCATTTTTCATGTCTCCTGCTTCGAAATAACCTAATGTCTCTACACGTACGTACGCACGCACAGAAGCCACGAAAAATTCTCTTCAGAATCGATTTTAAATCAGCTTTATAA
>KK114678.1:247072-277188 GCA_000611955.2 Stegodyphus mimosarum
TTTTTTTTTTTTTTTTTTTTATTTTTTTACACAGTGTAGATGTGTAAATCACATGCCATGTTTTTACGCAGACTGCGTTGCAAATTATGAATGATTCTCTGCGGAATTAAAATACTATGTGCTAGCCTCGTGTACTCAAAATTCCGCTTTGAGAGTTTCTCATTCACTTCAGATGCACGGGCAACCTCCGATTAACAGGGGAAATACAGAGGACGACGGTCCCCTGTTAACTCAAAATCGCAATCAATCCGAGGACAGTTAAAAAAGCACATGCAAGAGGAATAACAATAGAATTATCATGTGAAATTTTTTTAAAAAAGTTACCTGTATTTCTAAGCAGTTTAAACAGTATAGTAAATTCATTTACTCACGTAAATCACCATTTATATTTGTCTCTCTCTCACTGTCGAGCGCTTGCGCTTACCGTCCTTTTTCTCTGTTTTCTTCTTTACTTCTCGGTGCACCTGCTCTTTGTATTTGTTCACATTTTTCACTAAGACACACACCTATTGTCACATCCTGTATTTCAATAGGTGTCACGTGATTTATTAGCACAACAGCTGCAATTAGTCTTGAATTCCCTATTTGCCCATATCACTTTTGCGTGCGAATCACTTTTCAAACTGTTGCCACAAAATGTTATCGCAATGTATTGTTTTAAAAAAAATTAAATAATGATGTAGCTGTATACATGTGTGTATGTTCTTCGTACTGTGGAAAAACAACGGCATCTCGAGCAGCTGAAATTTTAATACAAGTACTCCTTCACGTGAATATGGGCACCTCGAAGCCCGAATTTTGAATTTGTTTTTGATTTATTTCATATTTTTTACTAATCTAACGAATTTTCTTTTCACAAAAGCAGCGATTTAAAAGCGAGACTTGGCAACACTGTTCTAAATAAAGCATTTTTATCGTGGAGGTTAGAACAGATGGAGTAAGCATGACATCATAAAACTGAAGCCAAGGAATTGTTAGCAAAGTGACATAAGTCTTATCATGCCCGCAATACAGCGTACGGGTAAGATAATAAAACATATTCTCAAATAAAACTACACTGAATTTGAAAATAAATATCAGCATTCGTAGACTCAGAAAAGTGTTTTTAGGCATAATTTGCATAAAATACTATTGAAACTTGCTGTGATCTTTCAGGACTTACCATCTATACATTTGTGTTATAGTTACCATTCACACATTTTTATGTACCTAGATTTTAATAAATGTGAAACGATCGTTCCAATCTTTGTTATTTTTCTCTAGAAAATCTTTTATTAGTCCAAAGGGGCAATTTGCCCACGAGGACTATTAATTTCGTTTTGGCATTTTGAGTCGATTCACTAAAAGCGTTGTTTGAGTTTTCAAATTGTTGCCGCCAAATATTATCGCCCTGTATTATATTTAAAGAAATTAAATAATGAAGAAGCTGCATAAATGTATGTATGTTTCTCGCCTTGTGATAACACAACGATACCTAGAGCCATCAAATTTTGAATACTGAACGTTTCCACCGAATACGATCATCTGGAAGCCCAAATTTTAAATTTGGAATTTGTTTTATTATCGCTTTCGTAAAACTTAACGAATTTTTGATTAACAAACTCAAGGATTTCAAAGCGAGCAATGGCACCGTTGTACAGAAAAAAACGTTTTTATCTCCAGCGTGAGAGGCTGTGTTTCGGAAATTCTAAAGATATGTTCATTTTAAGATTATTTTGTGATATTGCTCTTGAACTGAATTTTATGGTTTAAGCGCGAAGAACATGATATTTAATAAATAAAGGTAACACACAAAATGTTAAAAAAAACGGCCCTTTGGAAGTAATTTAAAATCTGAAACCTTTCAGATTTTTCTTTTGTTAAGTATTAAAATTAGAACGAGAGACTTATAAACGTTCAATATTTACCTCGCAAACAACGCCGACTAGAATGTAAATTAAGACCGCTCATGGCAGCGGCCATGATAAGTAAGGATAGTAATAGGCCATGATAAGTAATGACGACTTTATTAGGCGGCTGGTGGCTCCAGCGGCTCTTTTTCCAAAGAAATAATATAGCGAATGTAAAAAAAAAAAAAAAAAAAAAAAAAAAAAAAAAAAGATATAACAACCTCTAACACTCGACCGAAATTTCTAAAGATACGCTATTTTATAATATTTTAAGATTTTGCTCTTGAATGTTATGTGTGCCAAGAAAGCAATCCTTAAAAATAAAGCTAAAAAGGAAAAAAAAAATGTGTTAGCAGGACTTAGTTCCTGAGCAAATTGGTAACCTGCAACACAAAGCAAGAGTATAAAATACCTGAACAAATCCTCTGGTTCGTTATCAAAAATCTGAATCCTTTCAGATTTTCTTTCTTTCTTTTTTTCTTCATTGTACGAACTCAAGGAACTGTAGAAATCTCGAAAAATTTCGGGTCCCATATTTCAATGAGATATCCATTTTGACCACTATCGAATGCTATTTAACGATTTTTTGCGTGACATTTGTACGTAAGGACAGAATAAAGGACTCTTCTTCCCAAAATGAATTATAAAACTAAATTAAAATGGATTCCGAAGAGATTTCTTCTTGGCGTCCACTTGCGTACGTATATATCTATGTATCTCGCATAATTCAAAAGCGAGTATCCGCAGAACGTTGAAATTTTTGTATATCGGACTGATATAGCATGCAGTTGTGCACCTTTTTTTTGGAGGCAATCGGCAGCACAAAAGGTATATATATACCCACTCTGCTACTCGGTTCATTGAGCTTAGTTTTTTTATTCTTATATGTTCGTAAATTGTACATTGTTTGCTTTAAAAATGACTGAATTATGTTGTTCTTATCTTTCGGTTAAAGTTTTATGCCTTTGGTTAACTTCCACACAATAGTTGTAGAATTATCAATAATTTAAAAGTTGTTTAAGTGTGACTAAACCTAATTTTTTTACCATAGGAGCCATATTTGTTTACATTTGAAACTTAGCAGAATAGTGGACTTGTTGCCAATCTAGAGAAACTAAGCTTCGCATCAACAAGGATAACGTCTTCTTTTATTATTACGAATTATATCATGCTTAATCCATTCTGGAATTATCATTTAAGTTATTAAATTATCCCATATATTGACTCAGTGTCCACAACAAATTAAGTCAGTTTCTACACCTTCAGTATCTTTTTGCTGAGTGAGACCAAAGTAAACTTTCAGTTTTGTGCACCGAAAAATCAGCCTTCTTGCCCGCTGACCGGATTGGATGTTTTTGCCCAGAAACACTAATTTTAATTGTAAAAATTACTTTTTAAATTGTTTTAACTGTATTTACGTTTTATATTTTTCAACTTTTAATAAAGATATTTTGAGGTTTCGTGTATTTGTGTCGCGAAGTGAGTACGTAATTAATTGAATGAGAAATATATCTCTAATGAAATTCGAGGAAATAAGTTTAAACGAAATGCATTAAAAAATGCGTATGATTTAATATTCCGTACAAGGAAGTCATGTGGTGTACACATCAGATTTTTTATTTTTATGATTACATAGAACTATTATTCGGAATAAAAGTAACTTTGAAATGCTAACACATCATTTCCCACGCATTTAACATCCCACGCATTTTTCTGTATTGTAGATTCCATAGACAGTTTTGTTTGACTCTGATAGTTTATGATATTTCTCCCGTTTAGAAACAAAGTTAGTATTTTAGACAGGGCCTGTTTATCCGCAGCTGTATTAATAAGACTCTGGTTAATCAATAAGTGAATGGAACAATAAAATTACAGCTGATGATGACCACCTATCGTAGATGATCCCCATGAAAATGATTAATTTTTTCGGGAAAATATATAAACATCGATGCTGAACATTAACGATAATCAAATATTCTATATGGTAACTATCTTTACAAAATACGAAAATCGTTTGAAACCGTGGGTGGTTGTCTTAAAGAGGTTTTAAAGAATAGATAAATATTTTGTATAATAAAATGTTCCTTATCTGTCGATAAGGTGATATTTCATGTGAATTCAATTGAGTATTTTTATATGTTACAAATATCAACGCACAAGTTCAAGAATTCTTTTTTTATTTCGGACAAAAATTGGGGAATATATAATTAGAATTTATTTGTCAAACATTATAAATGTACAAAAGGCTGAAGCTAAATTTTTGCTTCAAAAGTCGTTTTTACGAATGTGAAATATTTCACTTGAATAGTTTCTATATACAATGAACAAAATTGGCCAGCTAAATAAAATAAAACTTTCTATATATGAAGCATAAAATAGTTTATACATGTTTTATACCACATTCATAATCTTCAGTATCTTTTCATATACACCAAAATAGCTAGCAAAAACATAAAAAGAAATGGTACACAAATGCACAATAATTTCATAAAACATATTTCTTTCAGATGTTAAAAAATAACACAACAAAAAACACTTTAAAATGTATACAATCATATCACACAGAATATGAATATGAAAATACCAACAAAATGATTATGAACACTATTTACATCACCTTTATGCTTAATGTAATAGAATAATGTATAAACAGCAGTAGAAATTTTCAAATCAGTTTTCCCTTGAGTAACTTTCCTCCAGTAACTTAAAAATTATTTGATTTAGTAAAAATTATACCGGTTTCGCATTCATATAAAATTATATTATTATACCGATTTTGCATATAAAATTATATTAATTTTTCTGGTGTTATAATGTCCCCCTAATATGAAAATAATTCTTTTTAATTTGGCCAGCCATTGGCTATATGGATAAGACCACTGAATCCTAGTAGTTTTAGCCAAGTTAAATTCCCTGCGAACGGGTTAGCTGCCTGTAGTTTTCATGGATTTCCCTCTATGTAAATACAAGAAATTACGCCTTAAAAAGTTCTTTACAAATGCATCTTATCTTTCAGATAGGTAATCTTTGCGTGATTTTATTTTTGGCTTTAAAGGTAATGAAATTTAAAAAGAACTAATCTTCCTGATATCTTTTATCATATGGCTGAACAGCTTGTAGATAGCAAAACCTGCAAATTAAATAGTTAAGTAACGGTCCTTTTTCTTTATTTCCATACGATTAATATATTTTTGTTTTTATTTTCTTCAGATCAATTAACTTTCAAATTTAGTTCTTTATTTTCCTGTTGTGTTGAAAAATGATAATCTGCTTCTAGTGTAATTTTAACCATTTAATATTTCCTAAAAAAATATCTAATGAACACATTTTGATAATTCGCTGTTTTTAAGATAATTGCTGAAAATAACATACAAATATATTTTCAAACAGTTAATGCATTAAAAACTTTCTTCCTGAAAATGAGGGGTAATATTTAAGTCTACTAATTCCTAAAAATATAGTAACGATACTGTTTTTACCGAAATATATAACAGTATTTCCATAGATATTTTGAACGTCGTTCAGATATATATTATATTACGAAACGCATAATGGTTTCCCTGTAACTGCAA
Source organism: Stegodyphus mimosarum (assembly GCA_000611955.2). Lineage (NCBI taxonomy): Eukaryota > Metazoa > Arthropoda > Arachnida > Araneae > Eresidae > Stegodyphus > Stegodyphus mimosarum. The sequence continues at coordinate 252,534 of KK114678.1, forward strand.
TACTGTTTTTGAAATTGGTAACTATGCTGGTAGCTTTGATAGTAGCGAAAGCTCGTTAACACGTTATGAGCTCAACTTCAGTCATAGATAAGGCACACAAGTTTGTGCATATAATATCATTACGGAATGGGGAGACATAAAACGGATCGACCTGAAAGCGCTGTCTAGATATGGGAGATAAGAAAGATACCAGACTCCAAAATTCGACCCATCTCTTGATGTTTATCCAGTCCGTTTTGAATTTTCTTTGAGCTGGAACTTAACGCGGATTTTCATCGTGTGCACTTTGCTGTTATGAAATAATGCAGCTCGATTCTAGTATCTTACATAGCAATAAATTTCTCTCTAATTTCAAATAACTATTACTTTTTATTGAACATATGTGGAGAGAAATTAACGGTTGCTTCTTAAAAAAATTTCATTACTGTAATATACACTAGTTTCTTCAATAAATGTGTTTAAAATTTATTTTACTTTATGTTATTTATTTATTATTTTATAACATTTATTATCCAATCTTTGTTTTTTAATCATCTTCGTAATAATATTTCTGTACATATGTTGGAAATAGTTCAATTTAGACAAACAAAATTTTCTTCACAAGGCTTGATTAAAGTTAGAAATGCGTACATGGGATTTTCCTAATTTTGAGGGTGGTTACATTACGTTATATAACTATAACTGTTATCATACACTCGATCAGGCAGAGTTTCCACTTTAAATGACATAAAATCTTTGACTTTCGTGGAGTGCAACACAAAGCAAATCCCTGTAGTGTTTCCATTTGGAATGGCTTAAGATTTCTAATTATTAAATTAAAACTGTAGCTACTTATCAAACTAAATGCTTAAAAAAAATCTTAAACAATCCCTTTTATTTTTTATAATACCTCTAACTGATGCAATTCATAAGTGCCGCCCAGATGGTGTAGTTGTTAGAGGAGTCTACTGCGGTACCGAAGAGCCCGGGTTCAAATCCAGAAGAAGGCACGGATGTTTGTAAATGCGTGTTGTCTTTGCGACATGGGGCACGCTAAACATATGGCAAGCCAAAAAATCCTCTCGAGAGGTTGGTGGTTATGAAAGTGTGGTGGGAGGCCCTCGGACCCATCCCCCCGGGGGCTCACCATCAGAATTGGGGGCGGAACTGAGCAAAGCCGCACTGTCACTTGTATAGTGTTCAAGGTTCTTGCTAACGACAGGCGCCATCTCACTGTCCTTGTCACGATGAATTTCGTTGGCTTGTGCTGATGTTACTGTCAGACAAGCGAGATAAGTTACAATCCAACAATACAATTTATAATATATTCATTCAATTGGATTATTTTTTTCTGAAAATTTAACACCCATTACCAATAAATGAGTTCTCGAACGCCATGTATTATGCAACTGCGTAAAATAGTCGTTTAACTGTTTGTTCAACAAAAGACGATTTAAAATGCTTGATTATTTCCATACAGTGTAAAAATATTTTCAAATTCTTTCGAATTTTTGTTTTGTCTTATTTCACAACACAGAACCCTAAATAATAATACTTTTGAAAATGCATTTTTCTCGGGAGGAGATAAAATTTCTTGAAAATATTTTTGCATTTGCAAAGCAGCAAAATACACTATATTACTTGAATTTTTTCAATTTAAAAATACATACTTACTAGAAGAAAACAAGAAAAGTTTTAAGTTTCATACAAATCGCACAATTAAAAAACTACTAACTAAAAGGAAAAAACAATCATACGTATTTACATTAACAAGATATTTGCATTGTTTTTTAAGCTTCGAACTGCATTTGACAAATTTGTTCTTACCTCAGAATATAAATAATTATCTCATAATATAATTACTGAAAGAAAAGTCACAAAATTCTGGTAAATCCTTACTTTTTGTACATGTATAATAATTACATAAAAATTGGTTTTCTGAAAAACAGTTTTAAAAATATTATTTTAAAGGCTCACTGACTCTTCATGTACGAACACATATCACAAAAAAAAAACTTATTTTAATATTATTTTATATAAAAGTTTGTAAACTCCTTATAAAAACTATTTAATGTAAATTGCTAAGTATAGCCTAAGTGATACATGTCAATTGCATAAATTTATGAGTATACCAGTGTCAGAGTATGCCACATCTGAAGACAGATTCTGTGAATTAATAAATATATTAGATTAGTTAGAATTCAAATTAAAAATTTTATAATACCAAAATTTTAAATTGGCTAAATAAAAGCTCTTAGCTAAATTCAGTAATTTAGAAAACGTGAATAGCACTTTTAATATTACAGAAGACATACATTTCTGATTTGAAATAATTCAAAATTTTATAGAAGTGGTTGATAACACACAGGCTTAAAACACAAATAAAAAGTTTCACTTTTATGTCTATATTTTTAAAATGCCCTTGAAGATCTCTAAAAATAGCTTTATCACCACAAAGAATTCAGAAAATAAACGTTCTATCTTGTGATCTTGTGATCTTCAATCTACGACTAATATCGACTTCTATGAGTCTTGATTAGTAAATCAAACTGATTGCCATAGGCCAATAGCGGTAGTGATTAAGAAATGATGCCCTCTGGCATCAACACCCGGAGGCGAGAAGGATAAGCATAATCAGATTAGCAATATTAAACTGGCATTGTTACATCAATGGCATTTGAACTTGAACTCAGGCAATAATCTTTAGAGTTGCAGGAAGCAGGAAATCATTCTGTTAATGCATGGCATACTACGGTAATTTTATTCCCGACATGGCATAAATCAGCAGTTTTAAGGCAAAGAAATTTAAGCAAAATTAGGCAGGATGTTCGTTTAAACTTAATTAGCAATTAACATACAAAATCAAATCGTTCTTAATCATGAGTTGATAGCAACTACATCGTTGACATCGTAGCTCAGAGTGAGCTGACAGTCAAAGAACCCGAGACTACGTTGCGTGCTAATCGGAACTTGGAAGTTATACATTTTCACAGTTATCTTGCAATTATAAGCACTGAAAACACTTATTTAAATGATTTTGGCAGATCTTTCAGATGAAGTAACCTTATTGGTTATCGATGGTCACTTGATCGAAGAAAAAATTTTTCATTAACATTGAATAAGTAAAATAATTGTAAAATAATCAAAGTCCATAAGCTTTGTCAGGAAAAAATAGCAAAGTCCATAAGCTTTGTCAGGAATATGCAAAATAAAAATATTTACACTATTTACAGTTTTTACCACCATAATACATTGTGGTGAATCGATCGTGGACGTTTGACCACCGATTCCACAGTGGGATCATAATCTGTTAGTTGCCTAATTGCAGCATATGGAGAGTTTTTTATTGCTTCGAAAAAGTTATGAGCTGTTATGAGAATTTGGTTGTGAATTGGTTCAATTCCTAAGTCCGAGTGAATTTGAGAGTTTCGAACGAACCATGGTGCGTTCACGATTGATCTCAGAATCTTGTTTTGCAGTACATCTATTTTGAGTCTTTCTGTTTTGTTTGCTGCGGCCCATGCAGGCACTGCGTAGAGTAATATTGGTCGAATTAGAGAAATATATAGCATTTTTTTAACTTTGATATTGAGTTTTGATTTTTTCCCTATGAGGGCATAGATTGACATGAATGCTGCATTTGCTTTATTTATAATGTAATTTATATGCTCTTTGAAATTTAAGTTTTTGTCCACATAGACTCCAAGATATTTGTAAGAATTTGCGACAGGGATGATGATATTTTCTATTTTTATGTCCGTATTGACCCGCATTCTTGTTTTGTACCTTCTGTATAGAACTACACAGCATTTATTTGCGTTTAAATTAATTTTCCAGATTTTACACCAGTGTGAAATGACATTAACATGAAGTTGAAGATTATTTAGAGCTATTTGAGGGTTCCTTGATTCAGTAAGTATGACTGTGTCATCTGCATATTTAAGTACTTTCGCATTAAGAGGGTGTGGTAGGTCATTAATATATATATTGAAGTACTTTGGGCCTAAAACACTTCCTTGGGGGACCCCGGTGAAGATTACTTTTTTAGTTGAAAGAGTATCGCCACAGCGAACTTGAAAGGTGCGTCGTTTAAGATATGAGATGGTGAGAAGTAGGAAGCTGTCTGGAAGCAGAAAATTTGATAGCTTATGAATGAGGCCTGCATGCCACACACGATCAAAAGCTTTTTCAAAATCGAGGAAGCATGCAGCAACCCCATTCTTTTTAGTGAATGCCAGAGCAATGCTTTCAACCAAGTTTAAAATTTGGTGTGTAGTACTATGCCCTTTTCGAAATCCAAATTGGAGGCTGTCAATTAGGTCGAATTTTTCTAAGTGTTCAGTCAATCTTGCCGATAAAATTCTCTCAAACACTTTTCCCATTACAAGCATAAACGTTCTATGTTTGGCGTAAGCTATTTATATTCGCACAGATCTAAAGTATGGCAACATTCCGTTTGCATCAAAATGTGAGAAAATACAAAACATAATCGAAAGTATAAAATCACAGTCAGTGTGACTTTTGCATACAGCATAATACATGCAATCATTCTGCCAATAGGTTTGTAGCAATATAGACATCATTTTTTTCCTTTGTTGTTTGCAGTACGACTGACTGGGGAGCTATCAACGTCATCATCTTGATCGACCACAATTGGCTGGTGTGCCTTTGCATCGCCATTGGGGTATCTTTCACGCAATGGATACCAAGAGCCATTTAGCAAAGCTATGGAATAAATATACATTTAGTAAGGCAACTATATACAAGACATTCATGAGTAAAAAGCGAAATCAAAAGACATGGAATCAAAAATCAGCAAAATAGTTCTTATTATTTATATCGATGTATTTCTGCATTTAAAATTAATCTAAGTTGGAAAACATAATATCAACAGCATTTAACAATTGTTATATTTTTTTATAACACAGTTAAAAATCTATTCTGAAAAGAAATTTCGGATTTAGCATTGTTTGTAGGAATACAGGGTGTTTATAAAGTCCCGGACCCATTTCGATGTTTAATAACTCATAAAATAATGAAGATATAAACAAACTTATGGCATTTATTGATAGAATAACTTATATATTTTCCTTTTCAGGTTTGAATATCTTTACTTTTGTAAATATCGTCTGCGCGTGTGGCTAATTTCCTTTTCCAGTCTAAATATCTGTACTTTTCTAAATATCGTCTGCTTATTAATTGCATTTTTCTCTCTTTTGTTTTTGGCAACTATTGCAATGTTATGTTTACTTTTGATGTGTTTGTTCTAGTAATTTTCCCCAAAATTCTAGGATTCCCCAAAGGTTAATGTGTGGTGTGGACTAATGCGCGACCGAGCCATTGGGCCTTTCTTTTTTACAGAAAAGCCCGTCTCATCAGTCGTATACTTAGACAGGTTGGAAAACTTCGTATTTCCACAACTAAAAGAGCTTCAGCCACATGTCTTTTTGCAACAAGATGGTGCACCACCTCATTGGGGTACCATCGTTCGTAGTTCTTTGAATGACCATTTTACAGGAAAATGGATTGGGCGAGGTCTAATTCCTTGGCCACCCAGATCACCTGATAGAACGCCGCTGGACTTTTTCCTTTGGGGATTTGTAAAGGACAATGTTTACATGAGAAGAGTGTCGAACATGGATGACCTAAAAGCCAGAATTACAACCGCAATAGCCTCTGTGGATGCCGACATGCTTGCCGGTACCTGGCATGAAATTGAATATCGACTTGATATTCTCCGTGCGACGAAGGAGGCACACGTGGAAGTTCATTGACAAGGGTCATGAAACTTTTTGAGTCTATCTAACCATTTATGTTATTAATTTTAATCTATCTTTATTATTTTATGAGTTATTTAACATTAAAATGGGTCCGGGACTTTACAAACACCCTGTATACTACATTCTGTTTAGAAGTGTAAATCATATAAAGGTTAGAAAGTATTCTTTGCTGCAGAAATCGTACAGGCTGCTGATCTGAACGTATCTTTGTAAGACATTGTGATATAGCAGTTCTGTAGTTGAAGCATTGTTATGGCATTACTTACTGAGTAATCTCAAATACATTAGCTGAATGCAGGCGTTGTGTTACAATGATGAGTCCAGCATTATCATAATGCGAGGCTATATTTTTGCTAAAACATTTCTTCTATAACAATAGAGTACAATATGATTTAACTAATGTTTAATCTATAGCAAATTCGTTTATTGTCAGCCACTTATACTGCCTGACCAACGTGCTCATTTGTGCAATGTCTTCAGGAGATGTCAGCTGTTACACATTGCTTTTGTCCTGGCTTTGCAGTGATCCGTGCCACTTTCAGCTCCTTCCTTGAAGCATTCATTGCATCACTTAATCTGTGGCAATGAAATGCTGTACTTATCATAAACTCCACACATAAGATGGCAAGTATGGCATAATGAAACACGGCTACTTTCATCAAATGCAGTCAACTAATAAATGCAGAATCTGTAACCAGTTCATTAAATATACAATATAACTGGTGAAGATGGCATTTTCTAGAGGTACATGAAAGCGTTTAAAGAATTCAAGACTATGATTGCCTTCCAGATGACTAAAAATGCCTCTTTCAGCAGAAGTAATACTTAAACAGCATTAACATTTATATGTAGCAATCTCGTGATAAAATGAGACATGCTTGATTTGGATATATGGCATGCTAATTCACAATCATTTGGCATTCCATTTACTTCTACCATGCTTTGACAGAATGCTAGAAACGATGATAAGCAGTTCAATCATAAGTTTCGAGTTGCCTGTACCAGATTCTAGATAAATATTCCAGTCCATTTTCATTTCTAATAAATTCTAAAACTGGTGCCTTGTTCTGTTTTTAAGAATGAATGAGACTTGCCAACCAAGCAAGATACGGAGTCAAGCCATTCTTGAATCGGTCCAAATAGGATAGAAGTAGTCATCGCATTTATTCAAAAGCTAGCGAAACAAACAGACAAAGCAAGCAAACAGCAGAACAATAAAAGTTTTGTGTTTTAGAAGGACTAATACGACTCTTCAATAATTATCTCTATTTCTGATAATTTAAATCCTAAGGGCAGGATCGGAGTGACTTTAGTATTCCTACTTCTTCTCATCCCTAGAGAAAAGCTTGACGATATATTTTTGAGAAACCAATATCGCTAATTATCATACTCATTTGTAGGTTATAGTTCTTATGCTACGATTTTCCTATAATCTGGTCTCATCGTTGCATGATAATGAATATGCCATCTCATACTGAGTCGTTTCAGAGACTAAGCAAGAGTGTATTTTAGTTTTTATAGCAGATTTTAATAAAAGTGAATTTCATTCTTTCACTTTCTGTGTATGACAAATTCATTTTAGATTTAATGCACGTTAATTTGAAATATGGGCTGTTTTACATTACTATCTCTTTCTCTATCTATATATTTCATATTTACAATACAATTTCTTAAAATCTAATGTCTAGTATTTTTGCGCATAAAGCTGTTGAAAAATATCAAAGACATAAAGTAAGAAATTTAGAACCAATTTTACAAAGACCAAAATTTGAAATTTATAAGTAATAAATTTCATAAAATCCAACAAATGCAAAAAAAAAAAAATAATAATCAATGTTAAAACTAAAAATTTTTAAACAAGTAGTACCCTAATTTAAAAAAATCGATTAAATTTATAGAAAAGAACATAATAGAAGAGGAATTCAATCAACTTCAATGCTACTTCCTCAGGAGGAGGAACATTGAAATCAGTTAAAATCTCTCTCCCATACAAAATCCTTGCTTTTCTGTATCCAGAATTAGCCGATCAACCATTCCAATGTATTTTAATACATTGGAATTTTCGGGTAATAAGGTTTTTCGGGTAATAAGAATTTTCGGGTAATAAGCTTACCCGAAAATTCTGGCCGTTCCCCAAAGTAAGGTAAAAACAAAGTAAATTCTAAACATAATTCCACTTTTAAACAAAGAGTACTCAAACCAAAGAATCGAAACCGAAAGTGAAATAATAAAAAACTTTAAATTTTAAATCAAAATTTTACCTTTAAGCAAAGAGAACTTATCCAAAGAATTGAAAGCGTGAAATTGCTAAATCCAAACGTAATTTAAATGTACATAATTTAAAAACTTTGAGAACTTTCAATTAGAACAGTACCTAACTATGAAAAAGATCTTTGCAAGTAGTGACTTTTAGGTTTGCTAGTTTGGCGTCATTGGCGAAACTAAACTCGTAGCGAGAAAGTAATCCCTCAAAAGGCGAAAAATTGCATCAAAAAAATAGAATTTTGAAACCAAAAGTAAAACATTTAAAAACTTATATCAAAATTTACTTTTTCATAAAGAACAAGAAAACTTTACTAAATAAAAATGAAATTTAGCAAAATCTTGACCTTTTTTTTTAAACAAATAGGAAATAAAGAATGCGAATCAGTGAAAAACTTTAATTAAATATATTTTTAAATTAGTAGACTCAAAAAGGGGTTCAAAAAGTGGTCAAAAATTTTTTTTATAAATTGTTTTGTAGAAATGAGTAGAAAACTCCTATAAGTTGAATTATTTTATATATTTTAGTTACAGAAATATGCAGAAGAAAGTTTGAAAAAGAACTTTGTCAAAAGAGTAAAAAGTTTTCACGTCATGAGCTTATCAGGACGACTTTTAAAAAACTCTAGTTTTTTGTAGGTATGCTTAGAAATACGTCTACTTTAAGACGATGGTAAAAATTTTATAGGTTATAATAGGTTACAATTCAAAACTGTTTTCGAAAAATTTATAAAAATTATTTAAAAATAGAAATTTAAAAAATAAATCATAAAAATTTCGAATTTTATTTGGAATGAACCTAAATTCCGAAATGGGAAAGGAAGAATCAAATATGTTTAATAAAAAAGAGATATTAATAAAGATACACCAAATTCATTTAACATGGAGGAGACATATAACTGTAGGCCGAACAGTATAAATAAATTTATCAAAAAGAGATTTTTTTAACAATACATAAATAAAATTATCTTTAAGCCATACATAAAATTTGATATTTATTTTTAAGAATTACGTACCAGGATATGATCCTTTCTTTCGTTTTCTAAGAGCTAAATGATAAACCGTCAGATAGAAGAAGGCAAGAACAGCTGAGAAAACAGCAATGCCTAAGAATACCACTCTATGTGTATAGCTAGAAATCAGGCCACCTCCTGCCAAACTGCCTAAACCACGACCTGTAATAAAAATATTTAATTAATTACACAGTTTTCACAGGAAAATATTTTTACAATTTATCTTAAATACTTAGCGATTTATAATTCTCCAGAAGTAGGTCTGGCACCGATGAAAGTAATGACAAAGAGTTTCTTCAGCAAAATACAATCAAAAACAGCAAAACGCTTCAAGTCTGAGAGATATTTGATTTTTAAAAATATGAATTATTAGAACATTACATAAATTACATAATAATTACATACTATTATTTTTCACTCTTTCAGGTAACTGCTTGGTTACTTGAAACTAAGCAGGTAACTTGAAAACAAGCAACTTGGTAACTTGAAATTAAGCAGTTACTACTCTTTCAAGTAACTGCTTGATTGCTTATTTGATCACACGTGTATTTAAAAAAATATGCACTTATTACTATAATAAAAGCATGTTAGTGAGGTAAGGAATTTATACATGTTACTTCACTTCGGGGAGGAAATAGTAATATATATCAACTTTTGGAAATGAATATAGGTACACTGCGCCAAAAAAAAAAAAAAAGACAACTCTTTATATCCCGTTCTACTGGGCCGATTGACGAAATTCAACTTGCGGGTTTCATGTCTCGAAAGCGCGATTTAGGATATATATTAGATTTATATATAGTATTATTCTAACATAGATATTTTGACGCAAAATCGGATTTTTTTTGAAATGACATGCCAATTATTTTCCATATTTCGATTCTACGACTCAAATTATGCCTAAATATTAAATTTTGTAGAATTTGGTGCAAAATTTACGAAGATTTAAAAAATTTATCTTGGCGTTTTTTTCAGTTTGCGCCAAAATTAATTTACGTGGCGACTTTCTTAATTTATAGCAACCTAATTTTCCTTTCCTTTTTTGCATTGCAGACGAGAAGAAAAAAAGTCATCGTTCATATTTTAAAATAATTTTAACAAAGTGTGTAAAGCCCGTTTGACGTTATTATCGCTAAAAAAATATGCCAAATTTCAAAACGCGTCAATATATAATTTCAACTATATATTAGAAAATTTTGAATGAAATAAATCTAATTTTTTGCAGGTGTGCCTAGAAATAATCTACTTGAAGAAGTTGTTAAAACTTTTATAGGTTATAATACAAAAATATTTTCGAAAAATTTATAAAAAGTATTTAAAAATACAAATTTTAAAAATAAATTATAAAAAATGTGCGCATTATAATTGGATTAAGCCTAAATTTCGAATTCTGGAAGAAGGTATGAAGTAAGTGTAAGAAAAAAAAAAAGAGATATTAATAAATATACATCAAATTAAATTAATACTGAGGAGCTAAATTTTTTAGAGCTAACTTTTTAGAAACTACGATGGATGTAGTATTGAATGTGTAGGTTATAAAGATTATAAGAATAATAATTTGTTATAGTGCCATTCTGATCAGAGTCAAAATAGGTATTTTTTTAAGCATCGTCAGAATACTATAAAATAATGCTATATATATATCTAATATATATCCTAAGTCGCGTTTTCGAGACATGAAGAACACAATTTGAATTTCGTCAATCGGCCCAGTAGAACAAGAGATATAATAGAACTGCCCACGCTTTTCTTTTTGCAGTGTACATTACTGATTACTGAGTTCTTTCCATAAGAGTATCATCTCTCTTACTTACTTACATTTATTATTTATTTATTACATTTATTTATTATTTATTTATTACATTTATTTATTATTTTTTATTACATTATTACTTACTTACATTTAGTATCAATATGATATCTTAGAAGTTTCTATGTAAGCCTAACAAAATTATCCTTACTGTGATTACTCGAGTTTTACGAAATACATGTCCTCATAAGTTCATTATATATGCACACCATGTTCACTATATAAATATACAAGGTTCTGGTGTATATATTCAATGTATAAACTAATACACTCATTGGTTCTTTTCATACATTATTTACTTGCTATTTACAATACCTATAACGATTTCGATGTGCGCCCTTATATGTATCAATAACCCTGATTAATATTAAGCACATGAAGGAATTGAGTTCAAGCAAACGTGCGAAACATTATACAGTCCATACTTACAGTTCTGTTACTGAGCTTTGTATAAAATTAAAGCAGTTTAAATATTTTCACTGACTTTTAAGTTCTTTATGTGTTATGTTCAACTGCTTTATAAAAGGTATTTTTAGCAAATGTGAGTCCTAGTGAGAATAATTAAATGTATAGTACGTAAGTAAGTAAAAATGTATAATTTTTGTGTAATGTGTGTGTAAGTACCTACATCTAAGGGCTGGTTTTCTATACTTCATAACGAACTTGCGGATATGTGCGGTTATCATGTTCACCAAAAGAACTTCTCATTCCATTACTGGTTGATTTCTAATTACTTATTATCATGAGACAATAACTATAAATATCCGCTAAGAAGGAAGTGAAGGTAGTACTTCAATAAAATTATTTAATCCAACATTTATTAAAAAATTAAAAAGTGAATAAAGAATTGCATGCAGTTTTATACCCAGTGCAAGCGTCTGACTAAAAAGTTTGGTATTTAACCGTTTAGTTCCAGAATGCACTTCGATTTCAAGACTCAAGGAAGTGCTGCCATCTAGTGGGAATAGAGGGAACGATTCCTCAAACGTATGCTACATCCCAGTAGTTTGTAGCTCAACATTGCTCACTCAGAAAATGATGAAGCTAGACTGATATTCCTGCACCTTTGTGGTGATACGTTGATTAATAATAATAATAATTAAATAATGATAATAATAAATTAAATAATAAGGATTATTAATAATAATTAAATAATGATAATAATAAATTAAATAATAAGGATTAATAATAATAATGCCATAATCTGTTAAATAATGCTACAGGAAAACTTAACGTCCTGTTTCATTTCAAAACCTGTCTGATATTAAAATTCCTTGATATAATTTTCATTGTACTGTTTAATTTTGTAGTTAAATTTAAATATATCTTTTCAAATCTAGGTTAAATCAAAAGCACTTTAAAACTTCAAAAAATTATTAGATTTAGAAGCAAGCTTGTTATTCAGTTATAGGTCATTGCCAGTGATATCACAGTTATACGAATCATTTTCAAAATTCATTAGCCTTGTAAATCGTTGATAATAAGAATGCAGATTTCGAGAATCTTTGAAATTTAATATATGGTTTTGTTTTTAATTTAATTCGCATTTTTAAAGTAATAAAATCTGATACATTCCATTACTTTAATTAACAAGCAGAAATCAAAAGAAGCTGGCGTCTCTCAGAAACAGATTTTCACTAAATACAGAGTTAATTGCCTAGCAAATTACAAAATATACCTACATACTTCTGAGAGGATAGTTTGATAAACTGAGGCCATGACTAAAGGATAAAATCTTCAGAGTTATAAAATTCCTAGCATAAGAGAAAGAATATTTTATTGTTTTAGTGATAACATAATCTCATTGAAGAATTAAATGTGTGTGAATGTCAAAATAATTAAACTCCTTATAATGTTATTAGCCCAAAGCATGTTAGCCCAGAAAAGATCTTAATTTAGTTTTGGCATTTTGAGTCCATTCCGTTTCTGCGTTGATTCACTTTTCAAACTGTTGCCACCAAATATTAGAGGCCTGTATTATATTTAAAGAAATTAAGTAATGAAGAATCTGCATAAATGTATGTATGTTTCTCGCATTGTGATAAAACAACGGTACTTACAGCCATCAAATTTTGAACAACGTAATCCTCCAACGAATATGGGCACCTGGAAGCCCTAATCTGGAATTTGTTTTATAATATTATCTATTTCATATTTTGTCAGACGTTAAAGAAACTTTCATTAACAAACTCCACGATTTCAAAGCGAGGAATGGCAACACTGTACGAAAAAAAAAAAAAACATTTTTATCTCCAGCGCGCGAGACTGTGTATCGAAAATTCTAAAGATAAGTTCATTTTAAAATTATTTCGCGATTTTGCTGTTGAATTGAATTTTATGGTTTAGTGTAAAGAACATGATATTTAATAAATAAAGGCAACATACAAAACGTTAATAAAAAACGTCGCTTTGGATGTAATCTAAAATCTGAAAGCTTTCAGATTTTTAATTTTAGTCCAAAGGGCTTTAGCCCAGAAGGGCTATTAATTTCGTTTTGGCATTTTGCGTTGGTTCACTTTAAATGTCGGTTCACGTTTCAGATATTAGAGCCACCAAATATTCAAGCCATCATTATATTTAAAGGAATTAAATAATGAAGAATCTTCATGAATGTATGTATGTTTCTCGCACTGCGAAGAAACAACGGTACCTAGAGACATCAAATTTTCAATAAGCTATCCTCCACTTGAATATGGGGATCTGGACCCGAACTTGGAATTTGTTTCATTATCTATTTCATATTTTGTAAAACTTTAACGATTTTTTGATTAAGAAACTCAACGATTTCAAAGCGAGCAATGGCGACACTGTACGGGGAAAAAATATCTCCAGCGTGCGAGACTGTGTATCAGAATTTACAAAGATAAGCTTAGTTAAAAATTATTTTGAGATATTGCTGTTGAATTGAATTTTATGGATTAAGTGCGAAGGACATGATAGTTATTAAGTAAAGGTAACACACAAAACGTTAAAAAAAAAGTTCCTTTGGGGGTAATATAAAATCTGAAAGCTTTCAATTTTTTTTTTTTTTTTTTTATTAGTTAAAAGGGGCAATTTGCCCAGAAGTCTGGTTTTGGCGTTATTAATCTCGTTTTGGCATTTTGCGTTGGTTCACTAAAAGCGTTGTTTCATTTTTCAAATTATTGCCGCCAAATATTATCGCCTTGTATTTTATTTGAAGAAATTAAATAATGAAGAATCTGCATAAATGTATCTATGTTTCTCGCTTTGTGATAAAACAACGATACTTGTAAGGGTTATCCTAATTTTATTAACAGTTATTTTAAGTTATGAACCTATCCTATCTATTCTAATTTCAGCTTACAATTTCCCACCAGAATGTAACTTCAGAAACACAATGAATGCAAATGAGTAAGAGTACTATTTAGGTCGATATTTCACCTACTTCGAGAGAGAGAGTCTGATTCCTTGACTAGCGCGCGTTTGCCTTTTGGCTACGTTCTCTCTTAAATACTACGCTCGGCCATACTTTAGGCCCTTGCTTGGCTTCGCCGATTTAATTAATATTTAGGGGCCAACTACTTCGAATCCTGATAGCTTTCAGATAGCTTTAGTTAAGCTTAGTTTAGTTTCATAATTATTTAAGTTCAAACCCGAGTGGAGGCTTTGTATATGTTCCGAACTAGGAACTGATTGTAATTATCCCGAGAAATGAACAGTAGTTAACCCTTCTTAAGTCTTACGTGTTTGTTCTCACACTTAAGCGATTATTCGCTTATTAGTGTTTGTGGGGTTCTAAGATTGAACATTGAATTAAATAAGTAAAATCCCACAGGATTAAAAATTGTTTCAGCTTAAAATTATAAAACCCGTTTTTCAAGAAAGCAAATCTGAATTTAGAATTTTCTAGTACTTATTATGCTTGTTTCAAACGTTGTAGTAATTTTCAATATTGAGGTTTCGGAGGCTGATACAAACTAGTTATAACTCGTCAATATTAATTGGATGATTTATTAGGATAACAATTGAAATCTTTCAAAGAAAATAATAGCCAAAATCTCAGTTCATTTATAATGTAGGTTTTTTCTAAAGTATTGGCAATGTAGAACATACACCACTGAAAACGTAATAATTTTAGCTGTTTCTAATTTTAATTAAAGTTGTCAAACGATTTTAAAGATCAGGAAGCTCATGGAATTATGCAGAAATGAAAACGAACCGAGAAAATAGCACGAAAACGAACCGAGAAAGAAGCAGGTATATACACGTCATCATGAGTAAAAAGCATATATATGCGTCATTTAAAAGAGCTAGATGAGAAGGCTATTATTATTGTTTGTTTATGGATTATTTGATTGACACAAAGCACATATCTTTATTTACGTAATGAACAGAATGCCTTCGTGGAAGAACTTATTATTCACTTCAGCCATGTGGAAAAACGCCTAAATGCCTATGCTGCCAGCTCTTTCTTTTTCCTGAAATTTGAGTTTGGGTCGAACTACCAGTATTTACAGTTTTTATCCCATTGACTACTGATGAACTTTTAAAATTAGTCCCTTCCTATAGATCAGGAACAACAAATTAAATAAAATGTAATAAAAAATTGAACTAATTATTATAATGAATACAAGTGAAAATCTGTAATTTTTGTTTCTCAAAATTATAGTTTAAATATTGACGCAAACACTTTTAAAAATTAATAAATTACACACATCCTGCAGTCTTTCATTATTTTCAACTCAATACTACAAAAGTTAATATTTCGCAAGATCGTAAAATCTGAAAAATCTTTTAAAATATCAACGAATGTTAATTAAACGACTGCCATCATGTTAGAGACTGTTATAATTATTACACCCTAAGTTCGCTTAAATTTCTTTTAGTTGTAATTTATTATAATGTTTTCTTTCTTCCTTATAAGGCCCCGAGGTGTTGCTATAACGAACGACAGTTGTATTAATAATGTCAAAGTAGTTAAATGTAAATTTATTAAAGTAAAATAAGATTCCATTTATTTCATACCTAAATTCTCTACTCATTGATTATTTAAAGTAAAAAAGTATAAATCATAATTTTATATCAATAAAATACATCCGCAGATAAATTTAGAAAAGTATATATCATGTGCGGAAGATTAACTATCTAAATAAATTCATACTTTGCCATTTTGGCAAGAAAATTCTTTCTTTTGCTTACTAAGTTGAACTTCACTGAGAAACACTTCTCCATTTCTTAGTCATCATCTGAATTTAGCGGAAAATTTATCATTAATAAAATAACGCATCTTCAGTGAATGGAATTAAGAATTATTAATAATTAAAAATTGTTGAATGTAAAATCCTCTTTTGGACCAAAACAAGCTCTCTTCGCCATTCTGAGATACCGGAACTCACAAAATCTGTCCCTCTAATTTAAGGTTTTGTAGTTTAGCGATATGCTATTTATGAGGGCAATTGTAACTTTCTTATCTTAGAGGAATATGAGGGAAAATGAGAGGTTAGGCAGTTCCTCCTAGATCTCTTAACAGGATGTACTAGCATACTTGTTAGCATCCTAAATATATTTAGGACGCTAAGAATGTAAGTTCTTTTGCATTAACATGATCACTAGTAGTATTGTTCTTTGTTGCTGAACTGTACTGTAAGTACTGCGCAGAACTCTCGAATTTGCTTATAATCCAGAAAGAGTACATACGTACATGTTGTACTTATGATTGTAGTGTGTCTCAGGACATAGTCTAAATTCATAACAGATACTTATTAATGCAAGACTGAAAAATTTAGTGCAATAGCTAAATCAAGCGTTATACATAGCATTATACGTATGTGACTTCGTTCAGACGGTAGCACAACTGTCACAGAAGTGTAGTCATAAGGCATAAAATAGGGAGTTCCGTTCACACCTGCGAGACAGGATGGAAGTATCGCGTTTGCTCGACCGCTTCTTATGTCAAGTCGGCATAAAACTGAAAATTTTGAACTTTATGCCAAAATCCCTAAACCAGTTTTTGTGACGTAGCAAGGCAACAAAGTTCATCTTAAACCAGTTATGACATTTATACCACCGTCTGAACGGAGCCTTATAATCACCTACTTTTTACATGCAAATACAGCTATTTTTAATTATGTTTCTTAACTGATTGTTTTCATACTCAAGTTTACATGCTTTAATTATTAAGCAACACTCATGCTTGGTAACTTCATAAGTATTTGATCCCCTTCTCCTACATGTGTGTGTGCTTTATTACACATTTAATTAGGATTATCAATATAAATTGCAGACTGCTCATATAAATTGGCTAAAATTATAGGCTTTCCACGTAATAAATCCTTAAATCTAAAAATCAGTGATCAAACAGATAAGCATAAAATAATTCTACAGGCAGTTTAACTAACAGAAATGATTCTCATTACATTATACAGAGGTGTTCGCACATTTTTTAGATGATGTATATTGCATTCACAAAACTAAATTGTATAAAAATTCTTGTGTTTTAAATGTTCTATTTGACATCCCTTTTTCTGAACTATCTTTCGACACCGCAATTTCCAGGATAATAATGCCTTTTGAAATGTCAGAAGAGGTATTCTATCCCATTCCCTCCGAACAGCTTTCCAGAGTCCTGTTAGGGCTTTGGGACGACGTTTGGATAATGCAGTTTTTAAAAGTCCGAAAGCACAAAAATCCATAGGTGACACATCGGGAGATTTAGCAGGGATATCAGTGAAGGGTATGGCCTTAATACCAGTTTTTTGTTCCATTTCTTTTAGGAAATTTGCGGTGGATTTTGATGTGTGACTGCTAGCTTTGTCCCGATGGAGTCTCACAGATGGATGGCACTGTGGGTAAAGCGATGGTATTTCATTCAGAAAAATGGGCGATAAAATATGTTCCTGATAGTATTTGGAGTTAATCTTTTTGCACTCTCTTTATTTTTAACTTCCCATTATAAGGAAAACCAGCAGCAATCATGAATCCCTTAGATAAACTTTCTTTCGATTCTTTGAACCATGTACTTAAGTTTTTTTCTCCCCTTTTATGATAAATGGCTCTTTTCTGGTTACAATCATTTAAATACACCCATTCTTCATCTATTGTGACAATTGTTTTCCATTTTCTTTGGATAAGTGTTTCTCATATAGAATTCTGCAGCGTGTCTCGCGTTCAGCGATATGCTTTGGAAGAAGACGATGCACGTTGCGTTTTTTCGCTTTCTTAAGATTTAAATCTATGTTTATCATTTTGTTTACAGCGGACACCGAACATTTTAACGATTTTGCAACTGTTCTTTGATTAAGGGGATTTTCTTTTAACATTAAACAACGTACCTTTTGCAATGGTCGAAGATGTCCGTGTTTTCCTCGGATACTTGTTTAGAATTTTTTCCCACTTGAGGCTCCAATTTGACGTTTTTTTCCTTTCTGTTTGATGATATTACCTATCGACGCTTTAGATATCACAAAACCATGACTCTCACAGCGTTTTTGGATAACAGAGTATGCATATTTCTCTTCGGAAAGAGCGTAAATGTAGCCTTCGAACCACTGCTTTGTTAAATTCGCCATTTTGAATAAAAACAAAACTTTCAAGCCACAGACGATAATTTTGACTTTTAAAAACATAGTACAATTGCGATTACTTCTTTTGCAGCAAACGATTTTTTATTATCCCTTACCAAAATCGTCTCAAAAATGTGCGAACAGCCTCTGTACTTGCAAAAGTTTCTGATATATTATACAGTGACTCCCTTCAACCGTTATTTCATTGCCAAGTTCAATGTGCTTATTATTTCAAGAAAGGCTTCACAATGTTCCGAGGTCATCCGCGATGTGACATTCATATTATACTCAAAATTAAAATTATTTTCTTTCTTTTTCTTTTGCATGTAAAAACGGACAAATTAATTCAAGGCTAGATCTATTATCAGCTAAAAGAAAAACATGATTACTTCAAATTTCGTTGTAATGAATTTTGCCTCCACGGAATTAGAACTTCCGAGACTTTTGCACTGGAAAATGACTGTGCATAAACAGACTGTAATTAAGAATGACAACTGAATTAAATGTCAGTAACTGTACGAACTAAATATAATTAATCTTGCTTGCTCTTTGTTCAGGCAAGATTAGCAACTGAATTTTAAATTACTAAGGCTATTTTCATCAGTAATTTGATTTTAAAAAATGTTACAGTATTGAAAAAAATAAACAATAAAACTGCTATTTTAACTGAAAATACTTTAACGGAGCTGGAAGTAAGATTCTAAACGAATGAACGGATATTTTATTAGTAACTTTTTAAACTTCGTCAGGTTTATTTAATTTGTTTACTGAGTTATTTTATGTCTGGACTTATTCTCTGTTACCGATTTTTCGCCCGAATGCACATTAGATCGCGTGTATTTAAGTGAGTGTTTAAGTTTGTTAAATCAGCGCGTGTTCTGCTTCTTGAAGGCCACGTTACTGAGATTGCTATTGTACATAAGGGTTCCTGTCTTCGGAGTTGCATTACTTCTTGCATTGCCAAGGGTTAAATTCACGCAGGTGAAACCCGAGCTAACTTCCCGATTAAATTGCTCTGCATGCTCTTCGGCTACTAGATATTTAAATTTAGCTTGATATTATGTGAAAACGTTTTTCATCAGTCCGCAATGCACACACTCCGCCACCCCTTAGACAAGACCCTATTTATCTGCAGCCCGATTAGTCTGCTTCCACTTTATCAGGAGTTAACTGGAGTGATGAAGTGAAATCACTTCAACTGGTTAACTGGAATAATAGAGTGATAA
The DNA here is from genome assembly GCA_000611955.2 of Stegodyphus mimosarum. Classification (NCBI taxonomy): domain Eukaryota; kingdom Metazoa; phylum Arthropoda; class Arachnida; order Araneae; family Eresidae; genus Stegodyphus; species Stegodyphus mimosarum. Next base: position 272,127 of record KK114678.1, read on the forward strand.
ACTAAACGGGAGCGAATGATGGAATGATAGACTCTGCTTAATCCGGAGTTAACTGAATCGGAAGCTTACGGGAGTTAACTGGAGTGGTGATGGAGGGTTATTTTTTTAAAGCAAACTAATGTCTGACCAGAAATGAATAAATTACAAACTATTTTTTAAACATGAAGAAAATAACAAAGATCGCATATAAAAGAGAAAATATCAGACATTCGAAAAGCTAGAATACCCATTACTAAAATTAATTCAGGTATATTTTGTTATCCGTCAGAAGTTATTTCAAAATTAATATTTTAAGTTATACGAGAAAATAAAAATTATCACTGTCAGTTTTATGAATCTACATTTATTTATGAATGACTGGCGCAAGGAATACAAGCAAGCAAAATAAAAGAAGATAAAAGTCTTCGTTAACTATACAACAAATCATAAAAAGGCAATGTGTTCATTGCGTTCACTTTAGTATTTAGTATTTAATAAATATTTTATGTATTATCATAGGTAAACCCAAAGTATGAAAAATTTATTTTATCTTTAAGACATCATCCTAATCATCGTCTTTTTTATTAGCGGAGGGAAAATACTGCACGCTAATCTTCAGCGTAATAAATAATAATAACAATAATACAAATTCTGTTATTTTTTTTCCTATCCATTTGAAAAAAAAACATGCTAAAACAGAATTCACTAAATTTCCTGTAATATCAGTAAGCAAAATAATTAGTACAAAGTTCTGTTGTAATTGGGAGGAGACGGACAAATCACCTGAAGAGCTTAATTGCTGAGGGGGAGAAGTATTTTCCTGGAATGTTTTCTTTCTAAAATTATTTCACATTATCAAACAGAAAATTAGAATCTTACTACTTCGATTCATTTAGACCTGCACTCAATCAAAATTACCATATTCCATTATTGTAGCCAATTTCAACTGTTTGCACTTAAATAAACGTTTAATACCGGTAAATCCATATACCACTTATATTCAAACGAGTACACAAATGAACTAATTAATATTAATAATATATGTATCAGTAAAATACCACAAAAATCATGAATATTTTATCCTTATATAATTGTGAATGCTAATGGTGGTCTGTATGTCGCATGCAACCTGCCACTACGTTAATAAAATTTATGATTTTTGGCCGAATTTTCGAATTTGATTATATTTTTATACTTCACACCATCTTAGGACAGTATTCATGCAAAGATTACTTAAAACTAATATCACAAAAGTCATAGAATAATAGATATTTGTTATTACAATGCATATTTTTAAATATTTGTTAAACGTAACATATTTTGCGGCTGGTTGTCTCTCGACACAGTTTAAATGAATAATCCTGGTAACAGAAAGTAATCATCCCTGCACAGACTAAGGAACGCAAAAAAAATAAATAAAAACTTTCGGCAGAATGTTCTTCATTTTTTTTTTTTTTTCTTTTTTTTCTTTTTCAGTTACATGAGTCGGTCGGTCTTCGACTTCGGAAAAAAAACTAGGTACATGAAAACTGTAATTCACATTTGTAATATCCTAGAGCAGAGGTCGGCAACCTATGACCCGTGGGTCACCGAGTGATACATTTGGTAATTTCAAGTGACCCACTTTAGTTCCGAAAATAAAGTATAAGATATACAATTTTTTAATTTTTCCCAAAATATTTTTGTCGCAAAGTTATGAACGTACCAAATTTGAATCCAGTATAACATATAAAAATATCAGTTAAAGCCCCACCCCCGCCTGACTGGATATAGAATCGGCCGATAGTATGCGGAATGCAGCGACATTGTCTGAACAAATTATACCATTCCTGGACGCGCGCGTCGTTATCTCAGTTATATGTCAGTTATAGTTATAGCACGTGTAGTACAGTAGTACAATAATATTGACCTAGTGACGTAGTGAAATAAATATTATTATTTAAAAAAATTACCATGAACAAACAAAAAGCAAAAAAGAGATTATTTCAAGATGTGTCGACAGAAAAGTATGGGTGTATCGAAAATGGTGACAAATTGATATGTACTTTATGTATAGATATAATTACCGCCAGGACTTATGATATTGAGCGACACTTTTCTTCAAAACATAAAGATGTGAGTGAAATGGCAAACGAAGATAAATCTGAATACATTGATAAACGTGTATTAAATTTTGGAAAACAAAATAAATACTTAAAGAGTTTTGTTACCAGCAACAATCACGCTACGTCTGCCAGCTTTGTTGAAGCTCTTAGCATTGGTACCAACGGAAAACCATTTACAGACGTGGAGTTTTTGAAAAACGCATTCATAAACTGTTCCGAACACTTATTTAATGACTTCGCAAATAAAAAACAAATAACTGAGAGAATCAAAGAAATGCCATTGTCAGCTAGAACAGTCCAGCGTCGCGTTGAAGATATGGCCAAGAATATTGATAAACATTTCAAAAATGATTTGTTATCTTGTGACATAATTAGTGTTGCAGGTTGACGAAAGTACCGACATAAATAGTATTGGTAGGCTTGCAATAATTATTAAATTTGCGTCAATAAATAGCTCGAATGTCAATGAAGAACTATGCGTTCTTGCTTCAATGAATGACACCACCAAAGGCACTGATATTTTTCGTCAAGCACAAGAGATTACAAATTTCAAAAATGGGTAAGTATTGGATTTAAAAAGTAAATTGTTTTCCATAACAACTGACGGTGCTCCAAGTATGAGAGGAAAAACTGTTGGATTTGTAAAACTAATGGAAAATGAACTTGGCCATTCAGATATAATGGAAAAAGTTGTTAAGATCGTAAACATGATAATAGCGCGATCAGCATTAATACACAGGCGTTTTAAAGCTTTTTTGAAGGAAATTGAATCGAAATATGGAGATTTGTTATTACATTCTGAAATACGATGGTTAAGTCGGGGCAAAGTTCTTAATAGATTTGAAGAGTGTTTTGATGATATACAAATATTTCTTCACGAAATCGGGGAAAATGATCTCGAACTCAATGATAAACAATGGTTTTTAAGACTTTTGTTCTTAACAGACATAATGAACCATTATAATGATTTCAACGTACGACTCCAAGGAAATAAACCACACAATTTTGAAAATGTATGAGGAATGGAAGAGTTTTACTTCAAAATTGATATTATTTGAAACTGACATAAAAACTAAAAAATTTCATTTCTTTCCCTTGTTAAAAAGGGAACATGAAAAAGAAAATATCGATGAACGCAATCTAAATATGTTCGAAACTTGGATTTCGGTCATTAAAAGTGAATATGAAAGTCGGTTTCAAAGTCTTAAGAAACACGGAGAAATGTTTACATTTATAATAAAGCCCGATGAAATAAAAGAAAATATTATAAATTTGCAGTATTTTGAATATCTAAGAATTGACTATTTTAGTTTAGAAATGATTGATTTTAAAAGTTCAACATTATGGACGGATAAATTCAAGAAATTGCGGAACGATTTGGAAAATACAGAAGATAATCATTTTCTCATGATACCAACATGTTGTGCATCACTTCCTACGAGGTTTTCATCATTAAAAAAAATTGCCTTTGCCATTTTGTCCACATTCGGGTCCACTTACAAATGTGAGGAAATATTTTCACAAATGAAATTTATTTTAAGCAAAAACAGGAGCAGGTTAACTATTGAAAATTCAGATGCTTGTATTCGACTTAAAACGACTAACTATAAACCAGACTTGACTAAATTGACGTCACAAGTTCAGCATCAGGGAAGCCATTGATATCGTAGAGAAAGTTTATAAATAAAGTTTATTCAACTATGTTTGTAATTATTTTCTTAATAAAATATATCTTATTACTTACTAAAATGCTGTTTTAATACGAAAATATCTCTGACTCAAACGTCTCTTTAATACTCGCATTTTGGTTGATTTTGACCTGCGGCCAAAAAAGGTTGCCGACCCCTGTTCTAGAGTCTCCAAATTATTTTAAAATCTGTTTTCTTCTTAGTACATAGCCATCAAACTTCATCCGCGCTCTTATCTACTAACTGAATCTCGTAACGATTACATTCCTTTTTCTGGGGGGAGAGGGGAGAAATTAAGCAACATTAAAGACCACTTAATTACGATGTGGTACAAAATAGGGATGCCGTTTCATCAACGATGAATATGTCTTGAGAAAGAATTGTTATACAATGTAAATGATTACAACTGATTAAAACCAGCCACTATACTTGTTTATTACCATCCAAACAATCACGTATTAGTGAAAAATCTTAAATATATTTTATGTAATATAGAATATAATTTCGTTTTATAGGAAGATGTAAGAAAATACAAATATATTCTAGAACAGCGTTTACCCTTTTTTTTATTGGAATGGGAATCATTTTTAGAAATAAGAATATTCTGTGCACCACCTTGCTCGTGTTTACGTGAGCATGTGTGACTCAATATCAGTACGCTTCTATGAAACAACTAATTTAAATCAATTTAATTTTATACTGGTATTAAGTAATTAAGTTAATAGTTAATAATTAACATTTATAGCTTTGCTTAAACAAAAAAATGCCTGCATTATATACAAATATCTAAAACATAATATTTAATTGTAGTAATGCTCTTCCCTACCCCATACTTTTTAGTCAGGCTTTAGTTCATAAGGCTTTACTTTTTCATAGTTTTATCATATTTATTTCATAGTTTAATCATATTAGGATTAAACAAAGAAGTCATCTGAATATTTCTTAACAAGGTAATATTTTTTCCCCTTAAAATTGAACCAGTCGTCAAATATCTAGTCTCGTAGCATCAGCCCCAAGGATCTCATTAATAATTATTTAAAAGCTGTAAAGTTATCATTATTTTAAATAGCCAGTTATTTTATGATTTAGATCCTTAATGTGACTTCTCTTTCCGTTTCTCTAAATAATGCAAATTAGTTCGAGAGTATAAAAGGTGAGATATTCGGATTACGAGGTACAGCCTGTTTCTGCCTGTCGAGGCTACGTTACTAGGGTGTAACGAGCTCAGCTAAGTTTATATTATTCGGTTTTAAACTGTTATTTTAAGTAACATCGCCACAAGTTGTTAGC